>JABSNV010000167.1:0-67500 GCA_024085815.1 Flaveria linearis
GGGGGGGAGAAACATACAAACACTATTTTTGTTATGGTTGCCAGTATTATTGATATCGCCTGTTAATATTAGTGTAGACACATTTGAAAGTCCGTACAGTATCAAACCCATTATAATGGATTAGCGAGGTGATTCCGAGTAGTACTACTGGGGTTGACAACCCCGCCCGGGCTAGTCCGCGCTAGCTTGATTGGAGGTCAAACGGTGCGTATTGACCTAACGATTGCCAAGGTCTGTGATAGACGTGGTGGAAAGGCATAAAATACACACAGTTAGCTTCGGTTTGAAACACTAAGTACTTGTTTATAGGCTAGCTACCTATCGATATGTTTTATACTAAACGATATGAAACTCTTTCTGACACATTACTTGTTGATTAAACCTGTGGACTCCCAACTTTATGTTGACATTGTTTAGCATGTTTTGTCAGGTCACAGGAACGCACAAAGTTAAGAACTCAACTAGAATGCATTCATGGCATACATTACAACTCAATCGTTTTATTTGTTAAACGCATGTTGACCTTGTTGAATTGTTGAATTACTGTTTTTAAAACGCTTCTGCAAGCATGAACACTTATGGTTGATTTAAAGTTGTTTCTAAAGGTGGCGTTTGGTAATTATCGATCTGGTGTAACTGGTGCTATCTAGAGATCCTGGTGTGTCACACGCCGACTGTTAAAACCCCGTTAGTGGAATTTGAGAGCGTGACAGATTGGTATCAGAGCTCCAGTTATAGCGAACTAAAATGAGCATTCATATGCATTGCATTTTAGACTATAGCTAGATTGCATTAGTTACACATGTAGACTATTAAGTTTGCTTGATTGTTTCGCATGCTTGATAACTGTCTGCTTTGGCGTATCCTGTGAGCGTTGATTATAGGGACGATGTTTTCATCTTCTTATGCTAAGTCTAAGGGAAAAGGCCAGATCATCCTGATTCCCCGTTGTTTTTCTTAACCGAATCATTTGTACAACCTTGGTTAAATGACCCTTGGTTTAATAACTATATCTTTGATACCTCTTCATTAATAACACTCGGTAGTTTGACAAGGTATGTTAGCTCGGATGGAGGAACTAGGGGTGACCATGCAAAGCAAATTAGAATCACGGGTACACATGTAATTATAATTTGTCGTGCATGAGAAGTCTAGAGAACTCTGTAGGGTGATAACGGCCATAATCTATACAAACTTTCATTTCCATACTTTGAGACATGAGGGCTCGATTCTCATAAAAAATTACTATTAATATGGAAACAAACCTTTATTTCTACTCGTATGAAAAGTTCTCATCTACCTCCAGCCTTAATAAGATTCATTTTATGGCATTAACCCTAGTCTCTATGAGACTTTGCTCTTTCTAGCACTTCAGCGATCGTGTAATACTAACCATCTTCATGTGCAAGTTCTTTAAAAGTTTCAATAGATGATGATCTCTACTCTCTACGCATGTTTGTTAAAAGAATGATCTTAAGACTTAGAGTCTTGGTAATTTGAGTGCTTAAACATTTATATCATTTGATAATTATCATGTTTAGGTGTATATTACATTTATTTATTCCCCCGTGGTAGAATCCAATTGGATTTTCTGGCTGACTATGTTTAGCATAGGACTAAAGAGCAAGATATTATGATGACCTCGTCCATTACATCTCTGCTGGTACATTATAAACAACAAGTGCAACTATAATCTCCATTACAATAAGAACATTTGAGAGTGCTCTGCGGAAACTTGACCATACCTTCAAGAACCATCGTGTGAACATCCCGCCAAGTCTCCTCAACCACAAGAAGCACATAAAGGATGTTATGAGTGCAGACAACCTGTGCATTTAAAGAGAAACTGTCCAAGGCTCAAGAAGATAGGAAACCAGCAGAAATGGTAGTTCTGCTTCAGCATTATCTCATTCGAGTGCCGATTGAAGTTTCATACCTAGTAACTTGAGTGGACTGCTAGAGGTAGTTCTCACAAGCTTAAGTTCCAGAATATACCATAGAAGTAACCGACAGTAGAACAATAACCTCCACCCATGTACTTGGCAGTTGTAATATAGGTTTGTCTAAACATTCGTTTGATATAAATCTAGTTTCCTATTACCCATGGTATCTTTGATGTAGTGGTTGAAATGGATTGGTTGTCCAAAACCATATAGAGATCATTTGTGGAAACAAACTAATTAAGTTAGCTCTTCCTAGTGATAGGATCCTTACAGTAGAAGGTGACAAGGTTGGTGTTATGGTTGGCGTCATCTCATATGTGATGGAGCATAAATGTCTCAAGAAAAAGCATTACGCTCTACTGACACTAGTTAATGAGAAGAAGGCGGATGAGAAGCGTGTTAAAGATATTCCAGTTGTCTGAGACTTTTTGGAAGTATTTCAGAAGACTTACCTGGCCTTCCTCCAAATAGGCAGTTAGAGTTCCAGATATAGAGTTAACACCTGGAGCAACTCCGATCGCTCGGGCGTCGTACCGTCTGGCACCGAACAAATTACAAGAGTTGTCTAAGAAATTGAATGAATTATTAGACAAGGGATTCATACGTCCCAGCTCTTCACCCCGGGAAGCTCTAGCGCTTCTCGTGGAAAAGAAGGATAGAACTTTCAGAATATGTATTCACTATAGGGAACTGAACAAAGTGACGGTTAAGAATCCTTATCCTTTTCCGCGCATTGATAATTTTTTCAATCAGCTTTTAGGGTCGAGTTTCTACTCCAAGGTAGATCTAAGGTCAGGATATCACCAACTGAGAGTTCGAGATGATGACATTGCAAAGACCGCGCTCAGAACTAGATATGGTCAATACGAGTTTTTGGTTATGCCATTTGGGTTGACCAACGCACCAGCGTTTTCATGGACCTCATAAACCGAGTGTGCAAACCCTATTTGGAAAATTTTGTCATTATCTTTATCGATAACATCCTTATTTATTCAAAGAATAAGGAAGAACATGAGGAACACCTTAGACTGATCTTGGAGCTGCTGAAACGAGAACAATTGTATGCTAAGTTTTCAAAGTGTGATTTCTGGATACGAGATGTCCAATTCTTGGGTAATGTGGTCAATGAGAAGGGAATACATGTTGACTCGGCAAAGATAGCAGCCATCAAGAACTTGGCTACGCCTATGACTCCGACTGAGGTACGACAGTTTCTTGGGTTGGCTGGCTATTATCGACGATTCATCGAAGGGTTTTCAAAAATTGTTCAACCTCTTACCGCAAAACACATAAAGGCACTACATACAATTGGGGTGACAAACAAAAATCTGCAGTTCAGTTTCTGAAGCAGAAACTCTATACGGCACCGATTCTATCACTACCTGAGGAACAGATGATTTGTAGTTTATTATGATGTTTTCATTCAAGGTCTCGGTTCTGTGCTAATGCAACGTGAGAAAGTGATCGCTTATGCTTGCCGTTAACTAAAAGTTCACGAGAAAAACACGACACACGACTTAGAGTTGGGAGCCATTGTGTTTGCACTCAAGATATGGAGACATTACTTGTACGGTACTAAGTGCACCATATACACCTATCACAAGAGTCTCCAACACATCTTTAAACAAAAGGAGTTAAATATGAGACAACATCATTGGGTCGAGTTATCGAATGACTACGATTGTACAATCAAATGTCATCCGGGTAAGACTAATGTAGTAGCTGACACCTTAAGTCGAAAGGAAACACCTAAGCCAAAACGAGTTCGAGCATTACAACTTACCATCCACACCGGATTACCTGATCAGATCCATAATACTCAACTTGAGGCTTTGAATGATAAGAACCTGAAAGCAGAGTCCATGCGGGGCATGGGAAGGCAATTACAGACCAAACCTGATGGAATCCGTTATTTCATAGAATGAATATGGGTTCCTTTATATGGAGATCTACGAGATCTGTTAATGGATGAAACTCATAAATCAAGATACTCTATTCACCCGGGTTCGGATAAGATATATCAAGATTTGAAGATTCTATACCGGTAGCCAAACATGAAAACTGATATTGCCACTTATATAAGCAGATGTTTAACCTGTTCTAAGGTTAAGGTGGAATATCAAAGACCATCCGGTCTAATCCAACAACTAGAAATTCCAGTATGGAAGTGGGAACAGATATCAATGGATTTCATCACAAAACTGCTTCGGACTCCCAGTGGATGGATACCATTTGGGTGATTGTAGATTGCTTGATAAAATCATATTTCCTAGCAATCTGAGAGACTGACCGAATGGAAAAGTTGACTTGTATCTACCTATGGGAAACAATCTCTTGGCACAATGTGCCAATTTCCATTATCTCTGATCGTGACGCTCGATTCACTTCACATTTCTGGCAATCTTTACAACAATCATTGAGAACATGACTAGACATGAGCACGGAATACCATCCTCAAACTGATGGTCAGAGTGAGCGTACGATCCAGACTCTGGAAGACATGTTGCGTGCCTATGTGATTGATTTTGGCAGCAGTTGGGAAACTTACATGCCATTAGTTAGTTTCCTTACAATAATAATTATCACACCTCAATCAAGGCCACTCCGTTTAAGGCATTGTATGGACGCAAGTGTCGATCACTTATTTGCTGGGCAGAAGTTGGAGAAAGCCAACTTACGGGTCCTGAATTTGTGCACGAGAGGACTGAGAAGATCGTACAGATTCATAACCGTATGGCAGCAGCACGCGATCGACAAAAGAATACGCTGATAAATGTCATAAACCGTTGAAATTCCTGATTGGTGATAAGGTACTTTGAAAGTGTCACCTTGGAAATGTGTGATTCGTTTCGGGAAACGTGGAAAACACCCTAGATACGTTGGGTCATTTAAAATTACCAAACAAGTTAGCCCATTAGCTTATCAACTGAACTTACCTGAAGAACTCAGTGAAATACACAACGTGTTTCACGTGTCAAATCTGAGGAAGTGCCTGGCCGATGAATCACTTGTTGTTCCGCTGTGATGTTTTAAATAAATGCATGGTTTTGTTCGATGAATGACCAACTGTGAGGCGCCCGAGAACGGCACCTTACAAGTTGGTATCAGAGCCAAAGTTTAAGTGAAATGGGTAAATACTTTCAAAAGAAACCTAAACTTAAAATGAGAATGGGACAAAGGGAAGGGATGCCAGTCCGAGTAGATACGTGCCATCACGTATTTTCCTTAATGTTAACCGGTATTATGTGCGTATGTTATTTGATCTTTTTGACCTTGATTATGTGTGACAATGTTATGCTTATGTACGATATGTTTCCTTATGTTCCTTATTATGTATTTTTCTATGACCCACGTATTATGAGTATGAATGAACGTGAAGTATTATGTAACGTAGACCGGAAGTTAATGTTAATGATATGTGGAACATAAAGAAAGAAAGAATGCATGCATTAATGAACGAACGGATATAAGAAAAGTCTTGCAAGCAATGTATGGAGGTTCACACCCAATGAAGGGTGTGTTAGCTCAACTGTGTGCGGGTTAGCTACCCCAGAAGGATGCACACTGGGGTCTAATCCTTGTGATTCACCATACGTATAGGATCTTTCCGCTTACCCCGGTACTGTGGTCAGGCCACCGGGCACAACGTATAGGAGTCTAATTATAGACTTCGGCCCAGTACCCGCTTTATGCATGACGGTGGGTATAGCACATGGCATTGGTCCGAATGAAATTACATCGGTACTGTGGTCAGGCCACCGGGCACAACGTATGGGATTCTAATTATAGACTTCGGCCCAATACCTGCTTTATGCATGACGGTGGGGTATAGCCCGTGGCATTGGCCCGGAATGTGAGAAAGATAAAGGTGAATGTACGTAAATATGGTAAGGAAGATAACGAATGATAATGATGACGTACGATGATGAATGAACAAAAGTTAATGAACGATGATGAAGATAATAATAAGATTATCTATTGTACATATGATGTATGAGCACATATGAAAGTAAAGAACGGTTTTAAATGATAAGTGAAGTATTTTATTTATAAAACTAGAACTCACTCAGCAACGCTGACTTTTATGTATTTCCAGTTGGCAGGTGATTGTTGCTGAGGATGGCATGGGGCAGCTACTTGGCATTTTGGAATGGCATCCATCTGTATAACAATAACGTTTTTATGATGTAATGCAAATTATGATATTTTGTAACAGTTAACTACATTGTATTATTTTGCAAAAGCGTTCATTAATATATGAAATGGTTTAAAGTAATTTCCGCTGCGATATTTTAATTAAATGTATGTTTATACGTTTGTGCAATGATAGTCCAACTGTGAGATGCCCGGGAACGGGGCCTTACAAAGACGCAGTTTGGCTCGAACTATTTCAAATTATGCACGTAGAAGACTTTTAGTGAAAATATCAGCCACCTGGAGATTGGTTGGGACAAACTTCATATAAAGCTTCCTGGAGGCAACAAGCTCTTTAAAAAATGATAATCCAGATCAATATTTTTAGCACGTTTGTGTGATATTGAATTCTGAGTCATAAATAAGGCACTTTTTTTGTCACAAGGTAGAGTTGGATGATCTGAAAGAAGAGCATGTAGTTTTCATAGTAAATGGGTGATCTAAACGATTTCAGTAGTCGTATTGCCATTGCACTGTATCCTGATTCACAGCTTGATCTTGAGACTATTGGTTCTTTCTTGGCGCTCCAAGAAACCAGGTTTCCTCGTAAGAAGATAGAGTAACCATAGGTGAAATGACGTGTTTCAATACAACAAGCCCCATCTGAATCCGAATAACCAACTAATGAAGCCATATGGGTTCGACTAAAGGTAAGACCAAAGAAGATGGTGCCTTTGACATAACAAAGAATTCGTTTGACTGACTAAAAGTGAGAGATAGTTGGGGATTAAAGAAATTGGCTGACTTGATTTACTACATAAGACAAGTCAGGTCTAGTAATAGTTAGATATTGTAGAGCCCCCACTAATGACTTGTAAAGCTTTGGATCAGAAAAAGGCAATCCATTTGAAGTAAACGACTCATGAGGAGCAAGAGGAGTACTAACTAGTTTTGATTCATGTAAGCCTACTCTTGTTAAGATATTTGTAGCATATTGAGATTGAGTAAGAAACAAACCATTATCAGTAGAAGCTACCTCAAGTCCTAAAAATAGTTAAGATCCCGCAGATTTTTTATTGCAAACTCACGATTTAGTCAAGAAATGAAGTCAGAAATGGTGACTTCATTATTGCATGTGATAATAAGATCGTCTACATAAACAAGTACAATATGCAAGATTCATGAATAAACACAAAAAATGATGTATCAGCGCGACTACATGTGAATCCGTATGAAAGAAGAAACATGCTTAAACGTAAAAACCACGCCCGTGGAGCCTGTTTCAAGCCATAGAGAGCTTTTGATAACTTGCAAATATGATCTGGATATTTGGAGATAATGAATCCAACAAGTTGTTCCATGAAAACAGTCTCATTCAAGTTTCCATATAGGAATGTATTTTTGACATCAAGTTGATGTAGCTTCCAGTTGTTTAAGATGGCAAGAGAAAGAGCAATTCTAAATGTTGAAGCTTTGATACAGGGCTAAACGTGTGAGAATAATCAAGTCCTGAAATTTGCGTGTACCCTTGGGCTACTAAGCGAGCCTTGTAGCGTTTAACCGAACCATCTGAGTGATATTTAATTCGATAAACCCACTTAGATCCGAGAACATTAGCCGAAGTTGGACGTGGTACCAAGGTCCACGTATTATTTTGTCGCAAGGCCTCCATTTCTTCATGCATTGCATTTATCCACCTTGGATCTTGGCTATAGTGTTGAACCCTTTTGGTTTAGTCATAGATCATAAAGCTACATGAAGACATTGAGTTGTGAGTGTAGTTAAATCCACTCGGTATTTAGGCTTTGAAATTCTGGCTTTTGATTGTGTATGCATAGGATGAAAATTGTTTGTAGTTAACTGTGATGGGGCTGGGTTAGTAGACGTGGCAGTGGATGAAGTAAGGGTTTGGTTTTGCACAGGTGTTGTTCAATGTGATAACTTTGGGCTAGTGCATATAGTGGGTCTGTTTGAGAAGATGGGTTGGTTGAAATGGGGGATGGCAAGTCATTACTAGGTTTAGTATGGACTTGAGAAGAGTGAGTAGAGTTTGGATTTGGGCCTTTAGTAGTGGGTTTACATAAGGAACAAGGAGGTTGTGATGTTAAGGTGGCCTGGTGGAGATGTTGAGGTGGTTTGGTGGCAACGGTGGGCAGTGAGATGGTCTGGTGGTGATGGTGGTTCGGTGGTGAACTGGCGATGGTGGTCGGGCGACAACAAGGATCAATCTGGACAGAGAAGAAAATGGGAGTGATGGTGGGTCCATTGTATTTTTATTATTGTTAAAACAGTTAACATATATGAGTTAAAATAACATTTTTAATAGCTGGCATCCATGACGGGGACCGTTGTGTTACATTTTGTGAAACGTTTGGACCAACCTTGTAATTTTTCAAACTTGGGGAGCGAAAGTGAAAACAGACCTAAACACAGGAACCTTTTTGGTAATTAACTCTAAATTTTAGTTGGAAATTAGTTAAAGAAGGTTGAAGGCTGGAAAATTATAGGTTTTGAGCTTTTGATCGTTGGCGATAGGAAAGGTTTTGATGTGGGTGATCATCTTCATCGGTCAAATTTCCGTGAAATTTATCTATGTTCCATCACGAGTTCATCTTCTACCCTTCGAATTCATGCCACGCTCCAATAATGAAGATGAAACATCAAACTCATCTCAGATTTTATCATTTTCTTCATCAAGAACAAGATTTGTTCACTAGGTTGTTTTGGAGGAAGTCGAAGAATCCCACATCCCACAAAAGACATGTAGTGTTGTCGAATTCCTAACTCAACAGTCCCCTCCACCACTCATCCTTCACTTCATTCCTACCATGAATCATTTCTTTGCTTGTTTCAATTCTTATTTTCGATAGCCTTGAGTTATTTCTTGGTTGATGGATCACCTTAAAATCCTCGTAACAAACACACCTAGAATGAATGTGGCCACGTTGTTGCTATTAAAATATGGCTGCATTGAGTTTTGAGATATCAATGATCTTGATTGTTGGGAATTCAAATTGATTTATGGTTTTACATTGTACCCGATTCATATTTACCATCATGCTAATAAATGATAAGTGAATGGTGGGAGATACTTTTAATATAGAATTTAGATTTTAAGATATTTTAGAACTAATACGGAGTAAATGACCAAAATACCCTAAGAATTAACAAATGAAATTAAGGTTGTTTAAACAAGGGACCATCTTTAAATTCAACACAGACATTAGGGATTAAGTCCATAAAATTTAAAGCTTAGGGACTGAATTCATGATATGCAGCAAACCACAAGGATCATCTATGAAATTTATTCAATCGTATAAGATGTTGAATGTGGTGTTACAACAGAAATGTAAAATAGCACACTTATCGCCATGGAGGAAAAATCGGACAATTCGGGGGAGCTAGCAGGGTACACAGTACTCATTTGGAATTGATTAACAATATTGTCAAAGCTCACGGAGGCGTATCTGCATTTGGCGGAGTCAGTGAATGGACTCGTGAAGGAGATTATCTTTACATGAAAATGAAAGAATCTGGAGTTATTAACGAATAAAATACTGCAGAATCAAATGGGGATTATATTTTTTATTAGTTTTTATATTTATTGAAGATTTTTCTATTAATTAATTGTTATTTTGTATTTCTTTTATTAATGAAAATTATTTAATTATACGTTGTTTTTTGAATCAATTTAATTTCAAAATCAATGGTTGAATAAGATGTATAAGAATTAAATTAGTAAAATCAAAATTTACAAAAATTAATTAAATTAGAATGGCTCAGTGAAAATAAGACAATGTTTCTCCCCTTATTAGTCGGGGATTGGTTCCCTAAGTTTTTCTATATCTCCAATTTCTCCCCCTCAGGGAGCACTTCGCATGACTTTAGAATAAGAAAATAATGAATTTGAAATATTTGTATGCTAAGTAAAAAAAAAGTGTTTTGAAGAATCACAAATGGAGGTGTGAATGATTTTTTAGAAAAGGCAGAGCTGTTTTTAATTTTATTATTGCATTAATAATTAAAATCTTTGAATAAAACTAATTAGGTGTTGTAAATGTTAGAAAGACTTTGTACATCTTTTAATGTGTTTGACCCTTATCCGTTTTATATATATCTAACACTCTTATACATACTTTTCTTAACGATGGAAAATACAAAGAAAACCTAGAGAAATCGTCGCCTCTAGTAAAAATGCATATTGATCTTGGAGAGACTTTGATTATGTTGTAGGGGCTCGTCTTTTTATTACACACAAAGACGCATGCACTAGTGATCATGCAAGTGAGTGAATTTGTTTATCCAGCCTCTTTGAAGATCCAGTACCACTACTACAACTGTGAGCGTTTTTTGTTTTCGCAAATTCGTAGCAAGCGTGTAATCTTGTTTTGAGATCAGATTTTCGACCAGGGGTTAACTACAACTTATTGAATGAAAAACAACACTAAAATTATATGAAACTTGAATGTATTTTCAATGAGAAAGTTTGTACATTCATCATACAAATATATACATCATCGACTCCTATTTATACATACATGAGGGCAGTTAACTACCAACCGTTATAACCACCAAGACAGTTACTTTTGGCGGGTGATTATGCTTTACCCGAAATGACCCATATACAATACTTACTAAATATTAATTATATTTCATTATAACTAAACGTGACTTATGCTAAACTTAATTATATCCAACAATCTCCCCCCTAAGTTTTGCATACAAGTTTTCATCTTCACCCAAACTTGAATCTTTTCTTCGGTGGTAGTTCAGCCTCGATTTGAGCCTTCTGTTTCTTCCTTGCGGACATCTTGCTGCCTTCTCCCACTTCAATCGTGATCTCTCTACCTTTGAACTTTAGATGATACCATTCTAACATTTCTAAGTAACGAAGGCAGACAATCTTAATAGATTTGATAACATTGTCTCTATCTCCTGGTATAAACATCTTCAAATCATAACCCATTAACATCACCACTTCTGCCCACTTCATATCCTTATCCATTTTATCATATCCTCCCATACTTTGTACTATCATGTACAAATTCATCAAATTTACACGTTGTCCAAACGTGTCCCTTGGTGGCATTGGACTTGGAATTTTAATCTTTAATATATTTGAGATAAACCATTCAACCACTCTTTCAAATTCTGCTTCAAATTTTTCTTTATGTGCTGTACCTTTGTAGCTATTTGGATTAAATCCATAAACACAATGCAATCTTGAAGTGATGATACTTGAGTTGAATACATGACCGGTCCTTTTCCTTTTGTGCAATTGACTTCATTTCTTTCTGTTTCGATCGAGATTTCTTCAAAATGCTTCCACAACCTTGCTCGTTCATAATCCTCCTCCGATACTTCCTTTATTATATTGTTTAATTCTCCCTGATCATTAGGCTGCATGATATAACATTTGTCTCCTTCAAATGTAATCTCGTATCCTAGTTTCGTTAATAATTCTGCACTTAAAACATTTTTCTTCATTGTGGGTACATAGTATACACCCCTTATAAATTGTATTTGATTGTTGCAGTGTATCTTAACATTCCCCTTTTCCTCTAAAGTATTCTTTCGTATATCCATGCGTATATGCTTCAATACCATAGGAAATTGATAATTTCACAAATACCTTTTTGTTATACGCAACATGTTGTTTTCTAGTGAGACTAACATGCCAGATTTCGTTCGATTTCCCACTATCTGTCCCTTTTACCATAAATTCAGTGATTCTAATTCTTTCTAGACAATTTCTTCTAATATGAAATGGTTTCTTGCAGTGACTACATACCTTATTCCTTGGATTTCTTTTTCCTTTTCCAATACCGATTTGGGTATTGAATTCCTTCTGTGTAGCCCTGCGTTTACTTGCTACGGAATTGTCATTTGATCCCAACTTGATCTTCTCTAACTTGATGTGTGTTACGTGACAAATAGTGTAGGGTTCCTTTTGTAATTGTTGTATTGTCAAAGGGCTATTGTGTAACAATTAGCTATGATGTTTGTACTTAAATGAATTTGATGAATGAAGAGGACAACTAATGATTTTGAGATTAATCTCCTCTCCTTCTCTCTGGATTTCTTCTTTTCCTTCAATTCTTAGCTCTTTGGTTCTTGCTTACCATTTTGTTCATAACAATGGTATCAGAGCTTCCTTTCCTCTCGACTGTGGGTTAGGGTTTCGATTTCTACGACAATAATTTACAACAATGATAAAAAAAACATCGGTGATTCGTATCAATAGCAATCTTGGTGATTCAACGTGGTGATCTCAATAAACGATCAAGAATCATAACTGAGAAACTAGAGTAATAACAACAAATCTGAGATCGGTAACAAATCAAGATAGCGATTAAGAAATCACTGAGTTAGTAGCAACAACCGATTAAGATCAGGTGACTACAAAACCAAATTCAATTCAGCAACTACCATGGAATTAGCAATGGAAAAGATTATGTCAATAAGCCAAGAAGGTACCATTCATGACTATTGCAATGAATTTCAAATTCTATTCAATTTGGTTGAAAATTCTGAAGAAATTAGCGAATATTATGCTATATATCTCTTTATGAATGGTCTTGAACCAAAAATTAGAGATATTTTTGTAACATGGCATCAATATAGTTTTCATACATTGAAAGACGTCATTTCTTTGGCTTTGAAATTGGATGCAAATAAGTTGCAAGATTCATTTTCTCCTTATGATCCAAATTCGTCTTTACATGACACCTTCAAGATATTTGATGTTAATGATCCATTGAAGAATAGAAGGGCAATTGATAATGATGTTGTTAGAGAAAATGGAAATGATAATAAACTGCATCCAAGGTGTTCGATGAAATGCCTAGTATGTTTAGAACTGAAAGTAGTTCTTTAAATCAAGATTTGAGTATTCAATATCTGATGGAATGTCCAAAAAGGGTGGTAATGTGGTAAAAGAACTTTTGGGTGATGAGATTCAAGACCTGATTAAAACCAATACATTAGGAACCCAAGAAGACTCATTTGATATAAGTCTACCTGATGCAATTGTTAAGATTGATGATGTTCAAAAAGGCATTTCAGAAATCAAAAAATTAAAATCACCCAAGACATCAATCTCATGTAGTGGGAAGAATATGTTTGACAACAAGAAAATCAAATGGTTACAGTTGCGTCTTTGGTTAAATCATCGTATGAGATTGGATGAATATAGAGTCTTATGTTCAGCAAAAGATTTCTATTCATGGAAATAGAAGAAACGGTTGATTCAACTGGATACGGGTCGATGTTGTAATCTGATGGGTAATACTTGTGAGATTAGGGAGTCCAAAATTGCTCTAAAAATACTAGACAAAAATAGGGTTTGGGAAGTTGGAATAAACGTTGAGAGAAGCGGTGAATTTTTCCAAAAGATGCTAGCAATTTAGAATGGTTTAAATCCATCAGCACATCATGTTGGGGTTCTAAGTTTTGAGCAAACCACAACATCTTTAACTGAGTTGGAGAAATCATTATTAAATATCTTTGGAAGAAGTGTAAAGATTTGGTTGCTACTGCAGTTAACAAAACTCAAAACAGAGAAGCTCTTGTTCCATGCTTGGTTGGTATTTGGGCATTTATCAAATGGTGTAATAAAAAAGTGGTTAGTTAAGTGGAAATGGAAAAGACATGTTGCATTACCTATTTGTGATTAGATGGTGTTGAATTGTTGATAGGCTGCCTACATATAAGCATAGAAGCATATGATCAAATAGTCAAGCATTTGAGTGTAGTGTTTAAAGTTAGTAGTTTTTTTTCATGATTCTTGAGGTCATATCTTTTATGGAGGAAGTATTGTTATGTGACAAATAGTGTAGGGTTCCTTTTGTAATTGTTTTATTGTCAAAGGGCTATTGTGTAACAATTAGCTATGATGTTTGTACTTAAACGAATTTGATGAATGAAGAGGACAGCTAATGATTTTGAGATTAATCTCCTCTCCTTCTCTCTGGATTTCTTCTCTTCCTTCAATTCTTAGCTCTTTGGTTCTTGATTACCATTTTGTTCGTAACAATATGTAGGCTTTCGTTGCCACTGCTGCAATTCCCTTGATCCTCCTGATCAATTTTATCTGTTTCTCCATGATCCTCCTGATCTGGAAACAGTGAGGGGAAGAAAGATGACTCCTTGCACCCATCTTGAAATCCGTTTACAAATGCATCTTCTAATTCAATTGTTGGGTCAAAGGCAAAAGTTCCATAATTCGTCGATTGTTCTTCACAGGTTCTTGAACGTGGCTCTGATGCCATTTATTGAATGAAAAACAACACTAAAATTATATGAATCTTGAATGTGTTTTCAATGAGGAAGTTTGTACATTCATCATACAAATATATACATCATCGACTCTTATTTATACAGACATGAGGGCAGTTAACTACCAACCGTTGTAACCGCCAAAACAGTTACTTTTGGCGGGTGATTATGCTTTACCCGAAATGACCCATATACAATACTTACTAAATATTAATTATATTTCATTATAACTAAACATGACTTATGCTAAACTTAATTATATCCAACACAACTAAGTTTAGTGAACACATAAGTGGTTACAATATTTGTGACAGACTTGCGACAGCACGTTACTATGACGGCCCATATTTTCGTCGAAGGTGCGACCGGACTGTTGTGACTGTTTTGTGAGTGTCACAATTGGTTTGTGATCGTAACGTATCAAAAATAGGAGTCTTTTATTATATTTAAATATGGTATAAATTTCCATCATTTTAAATTTAGCTATTCATCTTAAATTTACAAATATCTAAATCACACAAACATTTTAGTTAACTAACTGAATATCCGGATATTCAAACTTCAAATTAAAAGGTGTGCTTGGTATGAGATAATGAAATAGAAGATAGAATGAAACATTAAAAGTAGTGAAATAGCAAGTAGAATATCATATATTGAACTATTTGGTTATCTTGTATGAATAAATTCAATAATGATTTCGTATAGTTTGTTAGGCAGAACAAGAATGAAGAATTAGAATACAATAGCGGTTATTGGTGGTGGTGGTTCTTTAGCACCGTTAGGAACATGTGGTGGTGGTGGTTCTTTAGCACTGTTGGGAACATGTGGTGGGGGTGGTTGGTGGGTGGTGGTGGCGGTGGTTGATAATAATAGCGGAAACGAATGGTGAAAGAGAGAATGAACTGATATAGGGGGGAGTTCCAATGAATAATTTTAGGGTTTTTAGAGGGAATATGAATTCAAATTTTATTCTATAAACAAATCAATCATCTTATTTTTTTTTATTCTCTCACAATGGTTAATTCTGTTCCGTCTAACATTTTTACATAATAAACACTACCAAAATATACATTCTACTTGACATTTGGGCATTCCAAACACTATCAAAGTGTATAGAGTATTAACTTGGTGGTTGGTTGTTTTGAAACATGAGTTTTAATAATGCTTCCATGCTGGTCATTCTATTATGCATAGCTTCTTTTTCTTTCGCCAACTCCTCGATGACTCCATTTAACCTTTGTATCTGCAAATTATAAACATTTAATAATTAAATATATATAAAAGCTCTAATATGACTTATTTAGACTCATCATATAATACGGCCCAGTTTCACTCGTTACGTCACATTACAACAAAAATTAACATGATACAAGCCACTAGATCAAATATGATCCATTGGATTCGTGATGACCAATATGACCTATTAACATCTGTTAAGCCACATTACAACCAACTATAACATGACACAAGTCATTTACTTAAATATAACATGTTACAACCTGTCTAAATATGACATGTTAACACACATTACAAGCAAATATAACATGATGCGTACCACTAACTTGAATATGACCCATTAGGACCCATTATAACCAAATATGACTCATAAATCACCTACTAAGTCACATTACAACTATACACAACACGACATAAGGTAAACTACAATGCTATAGGCTATTCCACTCAAATATCGCTCATTTAAATATGTCCTATATGTGTCGATATAGGCTATTCCACTCAGATATCGTTCATTCACACATTCTATAATTAATTACGACCTGTTAACAACGGCTAAGAAAAACTACAACGAATTACAACACAATATATGGTAGTAAATCCAAATCTATCTCATTTATACCGGTCATTTCCCCATTACAAGGCATTCTAAGGCAATGCTAGTTACTACACAAAAATATATCCTAGTAACAATCATTATGACCGGATTCACCCATTATGTCACAAATAATTATGAATAAGCTATCTTGTTGATCGAAAGAGAAAAAATATACCTCGAGGTCTAGTCCCGTGGGTTCATATTGAGTATTGCTATACGCCGCGGAAGGTGTACTTGTGATCAAGGCTAACAGCTCACTGACATTACTTAAATTGTAAAGTCCTTTATTCTCCTCGTTAGAGGTTCGTGGCCAAAAGTCATGATCAAATTGTGGGTGTTCATTAGCATCGTCCCCATACTTCTCCATAATATATTCCTCGTATGCTTCCTAAACACACCAACACAATCATTATTAGTAGTTTAGCATATCTAAGTAAACTAGCAATAAGAAACATTTCAAATGTTGAAAAACTTACCCAAGTCTTACTTGGCCTTTTGTCAACCCAGTCCAAATTGTGTTCTTGAATGTTCTCTTCCAAATCCACGTTCTCGACAACTGAACTGCTACATTCTAACACTATGTCCAATGGCATACTTTCGTTCTTGTAGTGTGATTGCTTCCACATCTTGTCATGGAGAGTTTCAAGCCGGGGTTTCTTATCCTATAACGGTTGTCTTTCAAAAATAAGAAAATGATAATATTGACATGTTGTATGTACTAAATGAGGATGATTAACAATTTTTTTTTACCGTTTTTAGTTTAGCTGTCGCAAATATTTGTACCTAGAGTATGTTTTCCCTGGTTATTTTTTTGTTACTAACAGACTTCACTTTCCATGAACGCGTGTGTGAAATCTCAAATCAATTTTTTATATGGCTCTAGTGTCATCAATGTTGGTTTAAGGTCGAGGAAGATGGACATATTATCTTCAACTTCGCATATTTTAGTCACCATTATTATGACCCTTCTATGTCCTCAACAAATCTCTATAATTTACTTGCATAAAACTTCTCCCAACAACAATAAATTTTGGCATTTCATTAGCTCTCCCACTGAATACAACCCGATAAATATTATATATTGAGCTTAGTTAACCTTAAAGTAATATCATTAGTCCTAATTGAACACTGTTGACCTTAATTAAGTGACGATTATTGAGCATGAGTGACCCTTACTCTCCATCACTGGGCTATTTGACGTTTAAATTGTCATCATTGGATATATCACTGAGCGTAGCTAGTTTACCGTCGATCACCCTAATTGACCTTCGATCAATTACAAAGATATAATATCAACGGCTCTAATTAACCATAATTCGACCTAATTGACCGTAAAGTATGAACGACCCTAATTAACCATCATTCGGGTATCCAAAATTTTTGATTACTTTTAGTGAGTACTTTGCAATTGGTTTGCAAACATAACTAAGCAGCCGCAAAATTAGAGACTAATTCGTGACAGCCTCTTGATTTGTTACTATATTTAGAACCCGTATGCTTTTGTGCAAATCGGTTCCTAATTCTGCGACAGCCATGTGCGATCGCAAATTCTAGTCGCAATTGCTCAATTTCCGTGTTATAAACTTCCCAGTGTTACAATTTCCAAGGTTCGTTGCAACACCTTTTATCTGGTTACTTCTTTTAAGAACACACATTTCTTATTACTGTGGCTTTTAAGAATGTGATAAGAGACGGGTTTGGGTGTTAGAAATGTACCTCAGACCCAAGTATTCTAGACTCCTTTTTTGAGAAAGCTTTAAAGGCCTCTTTAAATGCTACTCTGCCCTCTTCTGTTAAAAGCACATACAATCGAAAGTTATACATGAATTATTATTCACATCTAATTGACTAAATTTTATTACTAAAAACAACATCTACCTTTATAACATGCTCCATAATCAAAGAACAAGTGATAGCAATCATTTGTTCTACTTGCATACGCAAGAAATCCATCGTTGTTTAGGACGTATTCTCCTGTTGTTAACTGAAAAGGAGTGAGATCTCGACCTATTATGTAATTCCATGACTTGTAATAATCCAATGCATCTTCCTCCTCCTCAAAATATTCATCCTCATACACAAGACCAATCCCACACTCCTTTGTATGTTGCCCATGACTATAATGTCCCTTTTCTACTCTAATAGTAATCTGGTCACCAACTTTCATCTCATTCTCCCCAAACATCCAATGGCTTAAACAACTGAAACAATGTTCTCCATTGACAAAGTCAATATAAGGTTCATAAATCCATGTGTGGTTACTTGTGACGTTACTAACTTTGATATATGGCATCTTAGGTGGAACCGTCTCCACATAACAAAAATTCAATCCTCGGAGCTTTCTACGAGACAATGGGATGGTAAATGATATTGACGGGCCCTTGCATATCCGTCTAATGCATTTGGGCATTTGTTTCCCCTTGTAAATGGTGCTGAATATTCCAAATTCATAGTACATCTGCCAAACGTAGAATTAATCACCTTAAATTCATAACACACACAAAAATATGTATATTCAAACATAATGAGAGATGGTATAACCTGTGTTTGAGAATTAGCCGTTTTTCCATAGGTTTCATGAAGTTCCAAGAGCATTTCTTTAGTAAACTCTAAATTTGTCCAACCCAAACTATGAAATACCTTTTCCTCAACACTTGCCATTGGTTGGATTTTCACCATGCCTTCAATTTCAAATGATGATTGTGGAAATATTATCCAAGATCTATTAAACATGAGAGGGGACATCTCCGATTCAAATTTAAATTGGCTAAATACTCTTAGTGAAGGCGAATGATGTAAGATCAATACTCTCCTTGCTCGATACTGGTTGTGTAAGTTGAGAGGGGACATTTCTTGATCAAATTTAATTTTCCTTGGCAAAGTTCTATTATTACTAAGATCAGAATAGATTGCTAATACTTTTAACGTACGTGGAGGATGCTCGATTGATATCATCTTATGACAAAATCTCATACTAAGTTTCTCAAGCCTAGGGAGGCTTCGCACACACATGGGCATTGAAACAATTGGATTACCGTCTAAACATAAATCCTCTAACATGGCTAGGCAATTGAAGTCCATGGGAAAGGATTCATCACACAAGTTATTATTTGCAAGTGACAACTTTCTTAAGGATCTCGGTAAAGAAATCACAAAGAACTTGGAATCGCTTGGTATAGCCTCAATTTGAGATTCATGAAAATTACAGCCATCTAACAATAGTGTTTCAACCTTTTTTAGCTTGCCTATGGATATTGGAAGCTTTTTAAGCTTGTGACAGTTGCTTAGATCAATGTGGACAAGTTCAATGCATTGCTCGATTGATTCACACATCTCAATTAAACTTATGCAGTTTGAAACTATCAACCTCTCAAGTGCAGGGAGTTTGAAAAAACCACCGAGACTAAGAAGTTGAAAACAGAAACTCAAATCAAGAATCTTTAATGACCCAAGCAATTGTTTGTCATGTGAGCATGATTCGGCCGAGTTCTGAAATGGAAACATGTTTTAATTAGTAATTAACTGGATTTACTCAAGATGAAAGAACAATGATAATTGTCATGTGTAGGTGATTTGAGTGTTATCAATTAGTTTATTGTTTTAAGTAACTGACATTTATACAAGACCAGGAATGTAATATTATGCTCTAATATGACCTAAGAGCGGTGGAGTGGTCACTTTTACATGCTTTTAGATGATCTCACTAAAACCTAAATAGTACATATAGAAGCTACGTGGCAATATTTCCCCCAAACCGAATAATCGCCAAATTCAACGTTTTATTTCCTCCCCCTAACATCATTTAGGGTCTGCAAAATGGACCTTTTAATCTTAGAGGCTAAAACTGAAAACTAAGTAATTTGATCTATATGTAGGATTTTCTGTCTAAGATTGAATTATTTGATTGTAGGTTTCTTAAAGCCCAAGACAATTTGTTGGGCTAAAATATTACTTTTTCAAAGTCTAGTCAACATGATTCAAGGTTACTAAGTGTAACAGTCTTACCTTTTGCGTCTTAACAAGCGGTTGTGGGTTAAAAGATTCAATATTGCTGTATGACAAGTTGAGAACAACGAGATTTTCCATTGGCAAGTCTGAAGGTATAGACTTGAAATGGAACCCCTGCATACATAACCATCTTATCTCTTCTGGAAAGTTCTTAAAACACCCATCTAATTGCACATAGTTGAGCACCAGTAGCATTAGATTATTCATTTGACTTAATGCGTCCGTTTTCAGCTCAAATGATCCGCGTAACTTCTTTTTGTCAAGCATTCTCATGTCAAGGGAAATGCCTAGAAGATTTCCCCTACCCTACAAAGAAGTAAAATAACAGAACAAAATTATAATGTTATATTACATACAATAAAAATACTAAGAACATATATGGGTAATTATCATAAATGATACATCACTCTTACTTCCTTTCGTTTCAATACTTTGAATGAATCCTCATTACACCATAATCGACTACGCTTCCATGGCTTCTCGGGAGATTCTTGACGTACTAAATCTCTGCCCATCTCTTGGACTAACTGATGCATCATCAACTTGTTATCACTACTAGTACTAAGAAGGCATCTATCAGTGAGATTCTTGATCCCAAGTCTTGTGTTTATATAACATGCATTTAATATTGTTTCAGTCAAACCTTTGTCTGTACCCACAAAAAAGCATGCAATATGCTTAAACAAATCCTTATCATTTTTAAATGGCAATGAGTCAAAGCTCATCTGCAAGACATTTTTAACGTGGAACTCAGGTTCTTTCTTAAGCAATCCTATGAAATCATTCCATTCACCCACATCTCGATTATGTAGAGCCTTGCCGAGAACTCTAAGAGCCAATGGGTGTCCTTGACAATATCTTACGATCTCTATTGACACCTTTTCATAACCTTTAATGGGATAGTTGCACACGAATGCATGAAGACATAAAAGCTCCAAAGATATATCATTAGATAACGGTTTGAGTATACACTTTGTATGCTTAGGTCTAACTTCTGTTTTGAATAGTGCACACCTCTCTATCAAGGAGTTGTCCTTGGTTGTTATTATGATTTTGCTTCCAGAATGAAAACCTTTGTTCCCAAGCAAAGCATCCACTTGGTCGAGACTATCAACATCATCAAGAACTACTAACACCTTTTTATGAGCAAGTGCATTCTCAATCATAGAGGTGTATGCAGAAACATCATGAACTTGAACCGGACTTGTTTTGAAAATGTCCTCACAAAGTTGCTTTTGTACGTCAAGCAATCCATGATAATTTCCAGCACATCTCCTACTTATATCTCCAACAAAGCTACTTGTGAATTCACGATGATATAACTCGTATACGTACTTGGCTAAAGATGTCTTCCCTATCCCGCCCATACCCCAAATAGTGAGAATGTCCGCAGTATGTGAGGACCCGTCTTTTAGCCATAGAGTGATGGCTTTAATGTGATCTTTCACCCCCATAAGTTGTGGCAGAGTAATGGCCCCTAATGGTACACCTAATTTATTGTGGATGTCATTAACAATTTCCTCAATAAGGTCAGCCTCCATCCTGAAAATGGATTTCAATAAGAATTGAAAACGCACTCCAACTAAATTTAAACTTGAAATAGAGTTAGGTATACAAAGATTCAAATCAACGTTATATAACCTAGATGTTTTTTGTTAAGCTTCAAATTAGTGTTTTATGATTTCAAGTTAATTTAAAATAGTCCACAAACTTTACTGTAATGAATATTTTGCTTATGGTTTTTGGAAAGTTAAAGTATTATGCTAGCATGCCATCAATATATATATCTTTATATTCTTTTACCAGTGAACACACTTTAACTCTATACCTACTCTATTTATAAAATCATCACACCTACACTCTCAATGATGTGAACTCACAACGCCTAGTTAAAAAGCACACCACCTTACCACTAGGGTGGCCCCTTAAAGACACTAAATTAACTATTCAA
Source organism: Flaveria linearis (assembly GCA_024085815.1). Classification (NCBI taxonomy): domain Eukaryota; kingdom Viridiplantae; phylum Streptophyta; class Magnoliopsida; order Asterales; family Asteraceae; genus Flaveria; species Flaveria linearis. The sequence goes on from JABSNV010000167.1 coordinate 22,148, forward strand.
CTTCATATTCTATCTAATTAGGGTGGACAGGTTGGGCTTCGGATTGGTGATCGGGTTCAACGGCTACACCATTGCAACTCTTCAGGTTGGTGCAATCTTCTTCAACATTGGGTACTAGAACTCAATCAACATGCACATGAACATATTAATTACTTGCGTAGTTTTGAGTTATTTGTGTTTGTGAAGACTTTGGGCATGAGCCCATGTTTATGTCTTTTGTTCACCAAGTTATTAAACCTAATCGTATCTTTATATATAACCAATCATATATTGTAATATTTTTATTGTGCTAATAAAGAAAACCATAATTGCAACTTATGGACGACGTAGGTCATACTAACCAAAGCACATTAAAATTAACACGTTATTTTTACTACTTTTGTGAGTGTGTGATAGTGTTTTGTTATGTATACCTAATAAGTGGTCTTGCTGTTTAGGATCTTAAAGTACTATTCAATCTTCCCCCTGTTTTTGGAGGTTGTTTTTTAAGATCATGGATCAATGGTTCTATCACACACTGAGATAGAGAACCTCCTTGGAATCCAATTTTCTGTTAGATCTTGGTTCTTGAACTCTTAGGTCACTGTTATGAAGCTGTCGCTGCCAGTGGCAGAGCTTGAACTCTTTCGTAGGGGGGGCGGGTGCGAAATTAATTTTTTTAAGGGGGGCGAACTCTATAAATTTACCCTACCTAGCCAAAAATTTACATTATCGGGCTAAAATTTAACATTACGGATGAAAAAATTGGGGGGGCGGCACCCCCCCCCCTCCCGGCCCCTATGATGCTCCGCCAGTGGTCGCTGCCTAACTAGGTGCAGGATCGGTTTGGGTCACTCAACCAATGGTTTTTCTCTCAAACTCACCTTGAACAACACTCAGGAAGAGTCTAACAAGAGTTGATCACAATATAACAAGTAACAATTGATAATGAACACAGCAGTTAAATTTTCAAGGTACTTTTATATATTGATTCTCAACTCAAAGGATTACAAAGACTCTTACAAGCTCAAGCTTACTTGCTCAATCTCTCTCTCTACCTAATGAGTTACAATAAGAATACATATATAATACTACCTACAGCCGGATATACTTTGATACCAGCTGGAAACCTCTAACCAAATATCTATACTACAAGATTATAGGTTAAGGTATCTCAGACATTTTATCTAAGATTTGGTAGTCAGGACATGTCCCTGACTTACCTTTTGTCACCAACTAAAGTTGGTAACATGTACTATCATAAAAAGGTGAACAGTAGAATAAAGTATGGTCAACAACATGGTTCTTTAGGAAGAAGCAATGCTGTATCAGAAGTCTGCAGCGGTTTGTCAGAGACCATAGTTATGTCTACTGGACATAGCAATGTCTTCCGAAGTTTAAATTGCTTCAGAAGAATAACTTCTTCGGAAGCCACTTATACTTCGGAAGACTGCTTCTTCCGAGGCTTGGAGTCTTCTTTGTCTTCGGAAGATAGTCTTCAGCTCTTTCTTCAGACTTTGTCTTCAGAAGTATTCTTTAGACTTTGTCTTCGGAAGATAGTCTTCAGGTCTTTCTTCAGACTTTGTCTTCGGAAATAGTCTTCAGCTCTTTCTTCAGACTTTGTCTTTGGAAGTGTTCTTCAGACTTTGTCTTCGAAAGTGTTCTTCAGACTTTGTCTTCAGCTCTTTCCTTCAGACTTTTTCTTCGGAAGTGTTCTCCAGCTGTTGACTTCAGCTGTTGCCTTCAGCTGTTGACTTCAGCTGTTGCCTTCAGCTAATGACTTCAGCTGTTGTCTTCAGACTTTTAAAGATCTCATACTTAGCTTCGGAAGCCTTTGAATGTAGCACCAAACTTGACTATGTGAAGTGGTTTTAGTTGCACCAGCCTTATAATGATCCAACAAACTCCCCCTAGGCTGATGCTACCAAAACTTCACTTCTCTCTCTTCTCAAAACTTTCAGCACCAAGGAGAGTAGATATTTACCTGTGTCCTTGTTCTTCCCTAATGTGGTACTAAGAAGTTTGTACAAATCCTTGGTAGACAGAACATCCAGTCTGTCACCTTGGATTATGTGTACCCTTTCTTGTGGCTCTCTGAAAAGAGTTAGTTGATAGGAACTATAGTCATATTCCCATCTAACTATAGGATCCAAGTCCGGACCCTCCACCATCTGTAGAAAGGCTACGACTTTGGTGGTAGATCTTTCCTTTTCTTCCTGTCTTCTCAACTTCAACTCTCCATTGATCTTTGCCCTTGCAGTTAGCTTAGCCAAGTGAATACTGCTGAGATGATTCCTAATTACAGCAGCAATCTAAGAGTTGGAGGGATTGGAGAATGGCTTCTCTGCCAGCTCAGCAATGTCAAATCTGCTGAGATGTAGTAGAGAAGTGGCATTGAGCCGGTTGATTTCACCATTCTCTCTTTCCACAACAAAGTTGTGAAAAGATTCATCGAACCTCCACTGGATTATACCTTTCCTAGGCCTAGGAGACTGACTAAGAATCCTGTCCTCCTTCTTTGTATCCAGTAGAGTCGCCAGTTTCCTTCTAAGTCTCTTCTCTTCAGCATTTAGGGAATCAGAGTTGAGACCTAGAAGTCTTGCAGCCTGGCCCAAAGTTCCTCTAGGCAAATCAAGAAATTGATCTAATGTGAGGGAACTTGAAGAGTCATCAACATAGGTGAGGTTGATGAGATCTTTCTCACAGGAGATGTTGCTTAGGGTTGTGCAGTTGTTGAGCTTTGTCTTGATTTCCTTAAACTCTTCAAGAGAGAGATGTTGAGAAGGCTGAGGGGATGATCTTGGTTTCTGTTGGGTAGGTTTGGGTTTAGTGGTTCTGGGTTGTGTTTTGGGTTTAGGGATGGGAAGTTTAGGTGGTTGTGGTGATGAAGTAGGTATGGGTAGAGTTGTAGGTTCAGGGGTGAAGGTTTCGTCTAGGGGCTCAGTTTTATGGGAAATAGGATTGGTTCTTCTGGTGTAGGTTGTGGTTGAGTGTTTGGGGTGAAGATCATTCCCTGTCCCCTTCTGTACATCTCCTTCCTTTTTCCCATACGGATGTCAGCCTTTATTTCGCTAACAATCCGTTGGAGTGTCCTTTCGGACATAGGTCCCACCTGCCTGCCAGAGAAGCCGTGAACCCGGAGATAGTCTTTCATCCAAGCTTTGTCACCGTACTTCCTGGTGGCAGTGACCCTCTCTACCTCTTCCCTCCGCTTCTTCTCCTTCATCTTTTCCCTTGCAGTCTTCTTCCTTTCTTTCTCCATTTGATCCTGCTCTTTGTTGTGGAGTAGTAGGATCATATCATCATCATGTGGATAAACTTCAGGAAGACTAAAGCCTCTTAAGAGTAGGAATTTAATCCTAGCCTCTCTCAGCTGCAAGGCTGCTTTCCTTTGTTCTTCTTCTTCCCTCTCCAAGGCCAACCTGGCTTCTTCTTCTTGTCTTAGCCTGGTTGTCCTCTCCAAAGTCACCAACTCCTCTAGTGGTAGCAGGATTACTTCCTCATTGGCAGCTCCTAAGTTGATGAGCTGATCAATGAGTGTTGTTCTTCTCTTGTTGTTGATTTCCTCCTGAATGGCTACAGCTGCCTTTGAGCTAGCAGCTAGCAGCTTCTCAGCAGGAAATCTACCTTTCTTCTTTAGCTTCTGAATCCTTTCCTCTTCCTGAAGCTCTTCCTCAGTCATTTTCCTTTTGCCTTTGTCTTTAGTAGAACTTGACTGTGGTGGTTCTTGGAGAGAGGTTTCTGATTGAGAGAGAGGATCAGCTGGTGTTTGGGATGGAGGTAGATCAGAAATGTCCTCCCTGCTCAACTCAGATGCTATTTCAGTAATGACATCTGTGATGATCAGTTCCTCGGACAGTTGGAACAAACCTTCCGCAGCTTCCATCTCAGCTTCGGAAGACTTATCTTGTTCTTTCGAGGCTTCAATTTTAGCTTCGGAAGTTTCAGCCTGAGCTTCAGAAGAAGATGCTGATGCAAGTTCTGTCCCAACTGTTTCAGTTGCTGGGCCATCAGTCCCCATTTCCCCTTCGAAGTTAATCTCAGGTTTCATATGTACCTTAGGTTGACCAACTTCCTTCACAGTGGTAGAAGGTGCAGTCAGCCTTTTAAGCTCTTCAGCCCCAAAGTATATCAGTGTGGTGTCGGGGCTGGGCTGTTCTAAGGAGGATCTCAATACAAACTTTGTGAAAAGTCTGTAGAGATCATGAAGCATTTGTGAGTCAATCTTTAGTGTTGATTGAGATGACTCAGCTAGGGTAATGAGTTGGGAAGTAGAGGATTGGATCAGTGGTTCCTCAGATGTTTGTCTCTGATCTTTCTCCCCATTTTTGGTAGCATCATCTTGAGAACTAGATGAGCTAGAGGAAGAAGTCAATGAGACCTGAATAGGTACATGCCTAACAAACCTCTCCGTCTGTTTCTCAGCTAGTTGAGCCTTGAGATTGTCAATCTCAAGTTGCTGAGTGGCTGTCCTTGTCTCTAAGATCCTAACCTGAGATTCAAGGCTTGAGACCTTAGAGATCAAGTACTGAAGAGTGAATTGCATACTTCCCTCATCTTCATGTGAAGAATCACGGGAGATGATATAACATACCTAGTATGTTCAGTCTCACCACCAGATGTGGCTTCTTGGCACCCTGGATACCTTTGCTCAAAGTCATCTATTTCAGAGATATCAATGGGCAAAGTTGCCGTAGACTCAGACTGATTAATGTTACCACTGTCCTGAGAGCTCAATGAGAGACTCTTAGTAGTGACAGCTGAGCCTACATGAGTCTCCTCCACATCAGTGGGACTCACCTCAGTAGTTGGCTGCTGATGGGGGCTAGAGATAAGGGATCTCTCTTGGCTCTGTTGATCTTTGAGAGGGTGTTGTAGATCAACTTCATGGCCATGGATAGATGTTATCTGTTCATCAGTTCGGAGTAATAGGTCAGTGAAGGATAAAGAGGTTAAACCTACTGACCCGGGACCTAGATCATGTCTACAGGCATTGAGCCTCTTGTGGGGCTGTCCTTTGTTGGCTGCATAGGGGAGTGTAAAGACTTATCCTGTGGGCTAAAGGCTTGGGTTTCGGGCTCTTGGGTTTGAGACTGAGGAGGCTCAAAACCCAAATTGAGGTTAATGGTGAAGGATGGTGTGACCTCGGACTGAGTGGGAGCCTATGTTTCCACTCTAGTCCTTTTGGATTAAACTGGAGGAGCTTGTTCAATCAGAGTAGATTGAACAAGGGTTCGTTTAGGGCGTCTCTGATATGTGATTTTGATGGGTGGAGAAGGCATTGGGACATTTGTGGTGAGGGTTGCTGGTGTGGGTTCATCACCTGTAGGGTCAACAGGGATGTCACCAGGAGCTATGCGCTCAGTCATATATGGAGGTAAAGGAGTATACCTGCCAGTGAAGTTGATGGACACCTTCTTCAAAGTTTTGAAGATGGTAGGCCGCACTTGAGGAACAGTTAGAGCAGCTGCGCAGACAAGCTTGCTCTGTTCCAACTCGCAGTTGATGATGTGTTGAATGTATCGGGGATACATAAAGAATGTGTCCCTTCTAAGATTCCCAATTAAATTTGTCAACACAAACCTTGAGTAGTTGAAGCGCAGGCCTCTCACCATCCCGTGAACTAGACATCCTAGTTCGTATGGGATTCGATCCCATCCCCCAGACTTGTTGGATAGGCAGTGCAGAACAATGTGCAGCAGAAACTTCCAATGATATGAGAAGCTGAACTTGTAGACGGTTGACCTGCTCACATCTCCACCATATCCCATGAGGATGTAGGTGCCATCCAAGTCTTCTTTGGGGAACTCAGTAGGAGCTCCATCATCATGAAGTTCGAGATGCTCCCTGATGATTGTTCACTAATGATCAACTCCTGTCCACAAATACGGGTTCTTAGGACGCGAACCCCATTTAGGATTTCAGCTTGACCGTTACTCCAGAATTCAGTCATGTGGTTGGAGTAAACGGTGGGGTTAACAGTAAGCGCCGTGAGGTAGGTTGATTCAGAAAGAAAGGTGATGATTTGAGTGAAGTCAACATCTCTTGATGAATCAAGTAATGCGACCTGGTTGTGCTGAGGGTTTAGCGCCATTGTAAGAAACGTAAGCTTGAATTTGGGTGAGTTTCAGGATTGACAGTGAAGGATATGTTTAGGGTAGTAAATCGGTAAAAGAAGATGAAATTGAACAGTCTGAATTATTTAAATAGGAAGAATTGCGGTAATGGTAGTAGGGCGGCTGTTTGCGGTTATGAAATGACAGTGGCGGTAAGGGATAAATTTAAATAATCAGTCATCATCAACAAAATCTTTACCTTTTACAGAGTGGGGCCCAAAGATATATCTGTTACACAGTAAAAGCTCCTTTTCCGAGTATAAAACGTTTCCGAAGGTAATTTGTCTTCCGAAGCCAATTCTTTCTTCCGAAGCAAAACATTGCTTCCGAAGGTAGGAACTGCTTTCCGAATGAAGAGTTTTATAAGCTTCGGAAGTAGACCTGATATGAAATCAATTGCTTCTTCCGAGACTAAAAATTCTTCCGCGAAGAAAATTTCCATGGAGGAATTTGACCTCGGAAGATATTAAAGAATATCTTCCGAGAGTTAATTCCTCTTTGGAAGAAATATACACTGGAATATTTCAAGGAGATCCTTTGTAACGGGGCTTAAATTGTATTGACACAAGACTTAACACATTAAAAACTTCTCAAAAGAGGTTGTTTAATCAATGTTTATCATCCCAATAGCTGATATGAGATATTTAAATCTTTGTTCATCAAAAGCTTTTGTGAACAAATCAGCATATTGTTCATTTGAGTCAACTTTGATTAACTTTATCAGATTTTTCTTATGAATATCTCTAATGAAATGATACCTGATATCAATGTGCTTTGTCTTGGAGTGCTTCACTAGATTTTTAGTAATGGAGATAGCACTGTTGTTGTCAATATGGATAGGAGTAGTCATGAAGTTGAATCCATAGTCCAACATCTGATTTTGAATCCATAGCAGTTGAGCACAGCAGCTAGCAGCAGCAATGTATTTAGCTTCAGCAGTTGATGTAGAGACACAGGATTGTTTCTTGCATTGCCATGAGAAAATCCTTCCACCAAGAAATTGACATCCTCCTAATGTTGATTTCTTGTCAATATTGCAGCCACCATAGTCACTGTCAGAGTATCCATAAAGATTGAAATCACTATTTCTTGGATACCAGAGACCTAGTTTAGGTGCTCCTTTGAGGTATCTAAGGATTCTCTTTGCAGCAGCTAGATGTGACACCTTTGGAGCAGCCTGATATCTTGCACAAATGCATGTGGCAAACATGATATCAGGTCTACTAGCAGTGAGATACATCAGAGAACCAATAATTTCTCTATACTGATGCTGATCAGTATCCTCCCCCTTAAGGTCAGGGCAAAGATTATGGTTTCTGGGTATGGGTGTCTTGGTTGGCTTACAGTCCTTCATCTCAAATCTTTCTAAGATCTCATTGACATACTTGGATTGATTGATGAAGAATGCTTCCTTCAATTGCTTCACCTGAATTCCTAAGAAAAAGTCCATTTTTCCCATGGAACTCATCTCAAATTTCTACTTTATAGTACTCTCAAAGTCCTTGCACATTTGGTCATTTGAAGAACCAAATATGATGTCATCAACATAGACTTGAACGAGCAATATGTCTTCTCCAGTCTTCCTGATGAAGAGAGTCTTATCAATGGTACCTCTTGTGTAGCCATTCTTCAGGAGAAACTGAGACAAAGTCTCATACCACAGCCTAGGTGCTTGGTGCAGCCCATATAGAGCTTTGTCCAGTTGCACACATAGTTAGGGTGCTGTGGGTCTTCAAATCCTGGAGGTTGGCATACATAGATTTCCCTATCTATATCCCCCTATAGAAAGCACACTTGACATCAAGTTGGTACACAGTGAAGTTCTTGGATGCAGCATAAGTAAGGAAGATCCTAACTGCCTCAAGTCTTGCAACTGGTGCAAAGACATCAGTATAATCGATTCCTTCCTCTTGGGTGTATCCTTGAACTACTAATCTTGCCTTGTTCTTGATAATCAAGCCTCTATCATCTTTCTTGTTTCTGAATACCCATTTAGTGCCTATGGGTACTTGACCAGAAGGTAGTGGGCATAAATTCCAGACCTTTTGTCTTCTGAATTGAAGCAGCTCCTCCTGCATCGATTCAACCCAACTACTATCTTTCAAGGCATCTTCCACCTTCTTGGGTTCTATCTGAGATAAGAAGCATGAGTACAAGCACACATTCCCATGATGAGTTTGCCCTCTTGTTCTCACACCTTCAGAGACATTCCCTATAATGATTTCAGTTGGATGAGTGTTGTGAATCCTAAGACGAGGAATCACTTCCAGTTACAGAGATAGGTCCAGGTTAGACATATTTGATCAGGAACTGGATCACTCTGTCCAGCAGCTGTTTCAAAGTCATTAATGAGGACTGATTGAATGACTAAGAAACATCATCAATGGTTAGCCGTGAAGTAGTATTAACAGTTGCCTGTTCCTTTAGAATACTACTTCTTTCAACCTGGTGTTGTAATGGATCACCTGAAGAGCTTTGAGGTTTATCAAGTAATTCACTTGTTGAAGCTTCATTATTCCTTGAGATAGTTACACTATTAGATCTGTGAATGGTTGAAGCTTGTTGTCTTTCAGCTCTTGGAGAATTTGGAAGAGGTCTGGGTAGCTCAAACAGTTGATTAGCATCATCATCAGCATTACCTTGAGCACATGTTCCATCTGAAACATTCTCACAAGATGGTTTAGAATAGTTTGGAAATAATTCTAAGTCAAAGATATAATCAGGTCCATTCCCCCTAACATAAGGAGTGTGCTTATTTACAACTATATTGGATGACTCCTCAAATTGTTGATTCTTAATGTTGTATACTCTATAAGCCTTGGAGCTAGAAGAGTATCCAACAAAGATAGCATCATCTGACTTCTTACAAACTTTGCTAAGTTGTCTTTTGTGTTAAGTATGGTACACCTGCAGCCAAAGGACCTTAGAAAGCCAATGAACGGTGGCCTCTTGTTCCATAACTCATAAGGGGTTTTTCCATGGGGCTTAACTACAAGAACCCTGTTCTGCACATAGCATGTAGTGCTAACTGCCTCTGCCCAGAATGTTAGAAGTAGTTTTGAATCAGCTAACATGGTCCGAGCAGCCTCAATAAGTGTCCTGTTCCTCCTCTCAGCAACACCATTTTGTTAAGGAGTTCTGGGAGCACTATATTGTCTGGCAATCTTTTTTGAGTCACAGAATGAGTCAAGAACAAAGTTCTTAAACTCAGTCCCTTGATCACTTCTAATGATCTTAACCTTGTGATCAATTTGATTTTCTATTTTAAGAATAAAAGATTTTAACGTTTCAGCAGTTTCATCTTTACTTCTTAAAAAGAATACCCATGTAAATCTTGTAAAATCATCAACAATCACAAGGCAGTATGATTTCCTTCCAATGCTTATTATACTTGTGGGACCAAAGGGATCCATGTGCAATAAGTGTAATGGAGTAGTTATAGAATTAACACATTTGGACTTATGAGATGTCCTGTGTTGTTTCCCTTTCAGGCATGCAACACAGTTATCTTTGCAGAAAAATTCCTTTTTAGGCAAACCATGTACCAAGTTATTTTTAGCCAATTTATTCATTGTCTTCAAATTTACATGAAACATACGTTTATGCCATAGTGTTGACTCATCACTATCAACTTTGGAAAGAAAGCATGATACTTCACCCATAAGAGAAGCGTTGTTCGTATCTAGCTTGTACATGTCCCCTTTCCTGGGAGATCTAAGAAGCACCAATTCATGAGGAATTGTCATCCCTGGTTTGAGAATAATGCACTCATGTCCTGTGAAAAGCATTTGATGCTTCTGATCACAGAACTGAGAAACACTTAACAGATTATGTTCAAGCTGTTTGACAAAGTGAACTTTGTTAATGTTTATTCTGCCATTGGATATATTTCCTCTGCCTGAAATATATCCTCTGGTCTCACCTCCAAATTGGACAGGCCCTCCATCATAGTTCTGGAATTGTTGAAGGAGAGATCTGTTCCCTGTCATGTGCCTGGAGCATCCACTATCTACAATCTAGACGTTGTTGTTCTTGTCAAATGGATGTCCCTGCACATAAGATGAGATGGTTAGTTTTGTTTGGAAGCCCAAGCCTGGCTGGTCATGGGCTCTTCCAAAGATAATGACATTATTGAACCAAAAGATATGCATTGGGGTTCCGTAGAGGTCGTTGAAGAAGAGGTTTGGGCTGCAGCATCTTCCTTGATCTTCCAGTCCATCCTTTGGTTGATCTTGGAGGATAAGCCTGTTGAAGCTTTTGCAGCATGATCTTCTTCCGAAGCTTCTTTCTTTTCGGAAGAAGCCTTCACCACCTGTTCTTCCGAAGAAATCTTCTTCTGGGATGGTTTCAAGGGAGCTTTCTTGTTCTTCCGAACCTTAGAAGCTTGGCTTCCGAAGCCATTTTCCCTTCGGAAGAAATACTTTCTTCCGAAAGCAACTTGGCTTCCGAGACCAACTTTCCCTTTTTCATCACTTGGACCATTTGAAATGGTCCAAATGTGAAACCTTCCCTGACTCCTTCTTTTCTAACATTATTTGCATAATGTGTGCTTGCTGGATTGTAATAACAATCTTTAGCCATGTGGTTGTGCAGACCACACATTATGCATGCAATGTTAGTATTTTGGGAATTTGAAGATTGTTGTTTCTTGGATTTCTTTTCTTCATCAGCAACTTTCCCTTTCAACTTCTGATCCTTTGATAGGACTGGAGTGCTGGTACTACAATCCTTTTCTGAATCAGAAGTACCTACCACTTGGAATCCAGCAGAGATGAAGAAACCCTTTTGTTTGGGTCAATCTTCAGCTTGGACTTAGCGACTTTCTTGGCAGTCTTTCTAGCAGCTTTAGCTCTGCTTCTTCTTACCTTGGTGGTTAGGATTTCATCTTCATAGGTGGAGATGAGTGTATCTTCTTGTTTCTCCCTTATGGTGGCCACTATTTTTGCCTCATCCTTTAATTCTAATGAAGAAGGGTCAGCAGTTGGAACCTCTTGCTCCTCAGTACCACATCTAGGTAGTCTAATAGACTCATAAGAGTGTGGTGGGGCTATTTCATTGGTTCCCAACCCTTCTTTGTTTTGATAAAACATTTTGGAATGAGAGGATGATGCAAGAATAGCTTGGAAGTTTTGCTGAGCAATAGCTTGCTTCCTGGCCTGAGCCTCAGCAGTGACAAGCCGGGCTTGTGCTTCAGATAGCTTGGATATTAGATCTTTGATTTGAGTCTTGTAATTGGTTTGTTCATGTTTTAAAAGAGACACAGTTTTCTCTAACTCCTTAATTTTCTTTTGATAAATAGATTCAGCTCTTTTAAAGTCAGATTTTAAGATATTTAAAGACTTAACATCAGATCTGATTTCCATATTATAATCCTTATAAAGTTTAACTTTAGCAATACAAGCTGGAGTACAAAGATATTCATATACCTGAGCATCATCTGTTCCGGCCATGAGTGCTTGAGCGGGAGTCACATCCTGTACCATGAAGCTCCAGTCAACTTCTTGAGCTATTGTAGCTGTATCAGGTATCTTTTCTTCATGCTTTGATGTTAAGGGGTGTGTGGAGGCCTGTGGGGTTCCCAGGTTGTTCTTGGGAGCCTTGCATTCCCTCGTAAAGTGACCTAGTTGGTTGCAGTTGTAACACTTTGCTTTGCTCTTGTCGAACCCAAACTTGTTGTTGACTGGGTTTTGAGGGAATTGCCTTCCAGTTCTCTTGAACAACTTCTTCGCTCTGTAAGCTAAGAGAGCCATCTGTTGGACAATGTCCACATACTCTATATCATCTGGACTGAAGCACTCAAGATCATCAAAGCAGTATTGAAAATCACTAGAGTGTCCACTTCCAGAGACAAAGGCACAATTATCCTGAAAGGAGTTGTGTTGAGCCTTTTAAGACTTTGGAGTCTCAGGTAGAGTAATGTAGGGTCCATTATGTGAGTTGTCAGGGTAGCACAGCAACTGATGTTGTGGTTCTGTGATTTCTCTTTCAACCACATGAAGGGCTGAACTCAATTGGTTATTGGAGTTACCAGAGGAGTTCTGCATGTTCATCTCCATCTGGAATGCACTTAGGATACCATACAACTCTGTAAGAGAGAGAGTCTTAAGGTCCGAAGTTCTCCTGATTACAACACAATAGTGTGTCCATAGTTTAGGAAGGGAAGACATGAACTTCCTAACTATGTCTCTTTTCTCAAGAGGTACTCCAATATCCACCAGAGTATCCACTATGTCAACATACCTGAAGTATTGTTGAGTCCAGGTCTCTCTAGCCTTGAAAGTGAAGTTTTCAAACTGCTGCTTTAAGAGATCCTTCTTGTTCTCTTTAGTTTCCTTTGATCCTTCATACATAAGCTTCAATGCTTCCCATAAGTCTTTAGCTGTCTTGTACTTCTTGAAGCCTCTGTAGATGGAGTTTGGAAGAGCAGTTTGAAGAGAAGTCATAGCCCTCTGATCAAGCTCTATTCTTTTCCTATCTTCTTCTGAGTAATCCTCAATATCTTTTGGAATGATGCGATTACCAGTAGCAGAAGTAGTGCTTGGTATGAAAGGACCATTAACAATGGAGTCCCACATCCTTGAGTCTTGACACTTGATGAAGCCTTCCATTCTTGTGCACCATATGTCAAAGTCTTCAGGGGTGATCAGTGGGGACTTGGTCATGGTACCGGTTTCCATATCAGCTTTAGAGAGAGCGGCCATTTGAGTGAGTGGTTTGTAGGGAGGAGTGAAAAACAAGTTGATTTGAATGGTAAGATCTCACAATCAAGAGCCTGAAAGCTCTGATACCAATTGCAGGATCGGTTTGGGTCACTCAACCAATGGTTTTTCTCTTAAACTCACCTTGAACAACACTCAAAAAGAGTCTAACAAGAGTTGATCACAATATAACAAGTAACAATTGATAATGAACATAGCAGATAAATTTTCAAGGTACTTTTATATATTGATTCTCAACTCAAAGGATTATAAAGACTCTCACAAGCTCAAGCTTACTTGCTCAATCTCTCTCTCTACCTAATGAGTTACAATGAAAATGCATATATAATACTACCTACAGCCGGATATACTTTGATACCAGCTGGAAACCTCTAACCAAACATCTATACTACAAGATTATAGGTTAAGGTATCTCAGATATTTTATCTAAGATTTGGTAGTCAGGACATGTCCCTGACTTACCTTTTGTCACCAACTAAAGTTGGTAACATGTACTATCATAAAAAGGTGAAGAGTAGAATAAGGTATGGTCAACAACATGGTTCTTTAGGAAGAAGCCATGTTGTATCAGAAGTCTGCAGCGGTTTGTCAGAGACCATACTTATGTCTACTGGACATAGCAATGTCTTCCGAAGTTTAAATTGCTTCGGAAGAATAACTTCTTCCGAAGCCACTTATACTTCGAAAGACTGCTTCTTCCGAGGCTTGGAGTCTTCTTTGTCTTCGGAAGATAGTCTTCGGCTCTTTCTTCAGACTTTGTCTTCAGAAGTATTCTTCGGACTTTGTCTTCGGAAGATAGTCTTCAGCTCTTTCTTCAGACTTTGTCTTCGGCAGATAGTTTTTAGCTCTTTCTTCAGACTTTGTCTTCAGAAGTGTTCTTCATACTTTGTCTTCGGAAGTGTTCTTCAGACTTTGTCTTCAGCTCTTTCTTCAGACTTTGTCTTCGGAAGAGTTCTTCAGCTGTTGACTTCAGCTGTTGCCTTCAGCTGTTGACTTCAGCTGTTGCCTTCCGCTGATGACTTCAGCTGTTGTCTTCAGACTTCGGAAGATCTCATACTTAGCTTCAGAAGCCTTTGAATGTAGCACCAAAATTGACTATGTGAAGTGGTTTTGGTTGCACCAGCCTTATAATGATCCAACACTAGGTTTAATCCCCTGTTCACCATTTCCACTAAGAGATACACTACCCTATCACTGTCACGATTAAGTAGAATCACAGCAACAACACTACCTTGTGGTTTCTACTGTTGCAGGATTGCCGATTAGAGAACATCAACCTTTACTGTTTTTTATTGCATAATCGAAAAATAAATAGCCAATTGGGAGCATCATGTAAATCATTTTTTGTCTAATACTAGCTTTCAGCCACCAATTGAAGGAGGAAAACAAGTTCACTCATTTATTGTTACTTGATTAAGGTTTGATTTGGTTGTTTTGACTTAGGTTTTACGTGCTTAAGTTTCAGGATTGTGGTCTGTTGTGATTTTGGTTTGCTTGCTTTATGATTAGTTATTTGTTGGCAGGGCTATTGATTTAAGACTGGATTATGTTTGTTTGGTAAAACATAAGCACGATTATTAATTGAGGATTTGTTTTATAGAGGAGAACATGAAGTTGAGTTCCTTCAATAGTGTTTAGTAGAACAATCATTAAGTTCATACCCATGCCATAACTATGTTGTTTATAGTTTTTCCATTATATTTGTATCTCATTTACTATGGCTAAAGAATGGAATGCTTAGATTGAGAATCTCAATGGACCTATTTCAGTTGTTGGAAGATGCAAATAAAAGCATTAGTTCGTTTAAAGATTGTGGACATAGGTGTGGTTATAAAGGAAAAGCCTGTGAATATGGAACAAGCTGATTGGGAATTGAAAGAGAAAAAGGCTAGGATGGGTATTACATCAAAACTAACTAAAAGTGTGGCATGAAGGAAACTACTACAAATGATATGAATGTACTTTCAAATATGTTTGAAAAGCCTACAACTATAAATAAAGTAGTCTTGATTATAGAGCTTATGAACATGACAATAAAATAAGGAACCTTTATGAAATGTCATATTAACAATCTTAGTATAATATTTGAAAGAGTTATATCTACTAGAATTAAGTTCGATGATAAAATTTAGGCTCGACTTTTGTTGTCGTCTCTACTTGATAGTTGCTCTACAACTATGATTACATCTTCAAGTTCTAGTGATTTTTCTTTCAAATGAATTTATGATCTCATTATGGGCGGAGATGTCAGAAAGAGGAACTTGAGTGAATCATCAAATAGTGAGTTGTTGAATGTTCTTAGAGGTTAGTGAAATAACAGGAATAGTAGGAGTTAGGGAAGAAGTTTATGTAAAGCTAGGAAGAATGTAGGATGTTGGATCCATAACGAGGTGGAATATATTAATAATTAATGTCCATTAGATGTATTCGAACACTATCATTATGGATTTTTCTAACGATGATGAATTGATACTTGGTGTGAACTAGTAGGTCATGGATTCAGGAGCTTTGTTTCATACCATGAAGAACAAGGATACACTGGTGAATCTAAATCATGTTGAATCCCACCAATGAAGAAATACCTGAGGTAATGGTCATAGGAGATATTGACTTGGTTATATCATTAGGAACTCATGAAACCTGAAGAATATTATGGTGATTATAAGGATGAAGAAGAAATTATTTTTTGTTGGTCACTTGGATGAAGAATGACCAGAAGAAAGGGTTGGTGATTGTAAATCAAGGGTGGTAAATAGTAGTTTGGTGATCTCTAGTGTTATGAAGCAGTGTGTGATTATATATGGTTGAGGCACATGCTCGGGGATATATGATAGTCATGGCTAAGCATGACAAAATTTGGTTTGCTAAATCTATTATTAATAAAGTTCCTTTTCACAAATGTGAAGTCTATAAAGGAATGTTTGCGGAACGAATTTAAAAGTCTAAACTATTCAGTGACCATTGGTTTTTAAAGTCAAAGATTGAAGAAAGCTGCTTGTGATTGTGTGTTTTATTTAGAGAGTGTTAGTAGTCCTTGATGTATCTCTAGCTCTAGTGAGGTGTCTTAAACTATTAAGATAGAGGATGGGCTATTGCTAGGATTATTCACGTCTAAGTTGGAGCTCAAGGAGTTTCAATTTGAGCCGTAGCTTGAGTTATTAGATGACAAGGTCTTTAGTACTTGATGATGAGGAGCTACTAAAACTAAAAGATTTGTTATAGAGCCTTAGCTTATTCTTGGGAGGTGGAGACTTGGAAGACTCTTTTAAATATCACTTGAGTTACTAGAGGACTAGGTTTTTTTGTGCTTGGATAGTAGGTTGTTTTTCACTTGCTTTCACTTAAAATTACACAATTTAAAATTTATATACTTTAATAAATAAGTATTTTATGTTTAAAAATAATAGGAATCATACAATTAAACAATTTGAATAATAGATTATAAGTGACCAGTTTCATGTTCCAAAACATAAACCTAGTCGTAAACCATTAAAGGATGTATTTACTTTGGATAAGAAGAGAGCCTGAGAGTGGGGGAGGACTTCAAAACCAAGGAAATAGGATGGGGTGTCTTGAGTTTTAAGCGGGATTTTTATGGCTAGAGAAGACATTAGGTCGTTGAGAGAGGGAAGAGCTAGAAATGATTATTTGATCAACATAGACAAGAATGTATGTGGGGACGGGTTTGATATTTTGAACAAAGAGAGAGAGCGCAATCAGAGTTTATAGGATTAAAGCCCATAGAGAGGAGGTGCTTTTTAAGTCCATTAAAGCATGCATATGAGGCTTCTCTTACGCCATATATGACTTTATTTAGTTCACATACATGATTTAGAAATAAATATCTATGAATCTAGAAGGTTTACCATATAATATTGACTGTAAGAGTGCCTTGGAGAACAACATTATTTATGACTAGCTGAAGAAAGGTTCGTTTATAGGACTAGTGACAGAATAAGGCTAAGTGTGGTTGGTTTTAAGATCAAAATGAATATTTTGACATAATCTAGTCTAGGGCGTTGATGGCAACCTTTTGCGGCCAATCATTCTTTGAATAGCTCGACTGATCCATTAGTTTATATAAAGGGGACAAGTTTCAAAGTGCAATTTCGCATGAGGGCATCAAACTCATTAGATATGGTTTAATCCACATGTGATATTTAAGAGCATGGAAGATCAAGAGTGGTTCGGTGAGAGGTACCTTTATGGCAGCATATAGGATAAATCAAAGGTGTGGTACCAAGGTTAGCTTTTGGTGGGCCTAGTTTCAAGTAAAGATGGTCGATGTCAGTACAGAAAGGAGGCAAATATGTGTTCGTTTGTGGTTTTACAAGGAATGGTGGTTGTAGTATTTAAATTATTATGAAATGGTTCCAAGGGTTTAAGGTGTGTCTTGGTATGTAGGTTTGCAAAGGGAAATGTTGTTACTATTTTTAATGTTGCAAGAAGATGGTGTGGGGTTTAAACTGGCTTGAAGAATGGGTAGGCATAGAGGAAGACACACATTAGGATTAGGAGGTAGTATGTAGTAAGGTTAGTGATTTTCACATATGGAAATTCATTTTTTATAAATTTTGCACATAAGGGATGTTTAGACTTTATTTGCAATGGGGTCTAAGTGTATAATATGCACTTTATGTGGGTGAGAAGCCAACAAAGGTAATGAAACCTATAAAGCTTATCATAGTTGGATACTTGTTATAGAGATGATTGTAAGGGGTGTGTTTTGGAGTGTGGAAGTTGGTAGGTGATTTATAATATACACAATGGTGGTTAGGGCAAGGATAAATAATGAATAGACATATTAGCATAGGAAGGGATTGTGAGGAATTTTTCAAATATATGATAAATGTCTACATTCAACATAGCTATTATGTTTAGAAGTGTGAGGAGGACATGTAAGATAAAATATCTAATAAGAGGTGAGGTTATGTAAGAGTTGTAAATAATCACCCCTATTATTAAATAATATTCACACCACTATCAAAGAGCCAATCTATTGTGTGGGTGTTTTGAACCCCCATGAGTGTGCAATAATTGGATTCTTCATTTGTGTTTTCAGAAAAAAAATGAGGAAACGGGGATTTGAGGGTATATCTTCTTAAAATATTTGTAATAGTTAAATTAATGTCCTTTAATGTGACACCATTAACATTTCCAAGAAAGTGTTGTCTTCCACCAACGGGTGGTGGAGTGTGTAGCAAAATATTAGTGGTATTGTGACGTCCAACCCATAGCTTTGTATTGGGGCGACCTTCGTTTTAAAAAGCTCGTGACGCACTGAGGTAATAGGGTCTGAAGCTGAGGCACGAGATTAATTACCGTACATGAGGCCTTTTATATTTGAAAATATTAATAAATGATTTAAAGATGTTACTTTAATTTTATACAACACTAAAATAAATATATAAGAAAAAAAACTATTTGTACAACCTAAGATGCTTTATGTATAAGCAAAAGAAGATAAATTATTAAGTATAAATTACACTGGTATATAGGAGGTGTATCATGTGAATAATGATGGAAGAGTCTTGTTCTAAAAAATTTAATAGAGTATGGGAGACAATAGAAGAGGTAATATCTACTTCCCTTCAAGTCTTATTCATGGTAAACCAAGAGTTAATCCTTTAATCTCTTTTGCTTTCATCTTCCTCTCTTCTAATTAAAAAAACAACTCTCTCCATCAGAAAATGCAACATAACACTATCGATTATAAATGTAACATAAAATAGAACCTACAATATTAATAACAAATAGAAGGAAAAATGTAAGGTGCCCACCTCTAGTGAAGCGCTTCCTTCCTACCGCTACATTACTCACCTTATGCAGGCTGAAGCACAATACCTCTGAGTGGGCCTCATGCCTAGGTGAGCCTAACGTACACTTTTTAAAACCAAGGGGGTTATTATGAATTTTAAAGACAAAAGCATGTTAATGAAGACCTCTAATGATGGTGTGATTTTAGGCTAAGGATAGTTTATGATTGATGACTTTTTCATAAATTTCATTAAATGAGATAGCATCTTGACCCTTGATGGCATCATGGATTACCTTATAGCTTGCTTGATCTAGTTGATTCAAAAATTTATCAATGTCTTCCAAAGATCCATTTGCTTTCCAATGAAATTTTATCACCAATATTGTTTACCATTTGCAGATATTTGATGATAGACTAGAATAGGGACATCGATGGCGGCGACAGCGACAGCGACGATGGCATCAACAGGATGAGTAGTTGGGTAGCGGAATCTAGCAGTAGAGTAGTGGTACTAATAATGGTAGTAGTAGTGGTAGTAGTTATGATGGTAGTAGTAGTGATGGTAGCAATAATGGTAGTGGTGGTAGTCGTGGTGGTAGGAGCAGCGACAACAAAAGTAGCAACATCCATAGTGGTAGTAGGAACAGCAGCACAAGCAATAGCAGGAGCAACCATGGCGGTAGGTAAGAGTAGGCAGGAGTAGGTAGTAGAAGTAGCAGCAGGAATAGTAGTAACAGTATTAGGAGCAGTAGTTGCAGTACTGGTAGCAAGGGTAGTGATAGCAGTAGTAGTTGTAGTAGCCGTAGTAGTAGTATGAGTAGTAGCAGTAGCTTTAGTAGTAGTAGCACTAGTAGTTTGTTTTGGAAGAATGAAAAGTTCCAACCATAGTAGCAGTAGTAGCTGTAGTAGCCGTAGTAGTAGTAGTATGAGTTCTACAACTTTTGTTTCCAAGATAGTTTGTCGAGGTGAGTTTTTTTTAGGAACGAAAAGTTCCAACCATCAGGTTGTTCGACGTATGTAGATAGTAAGGATTTGGGGATTCGTTGTTATTCACGATCATAATGAGAAAGATGAATCAAAAACTTGAAAAAAGAGGAAAAGAATCGGTATGGCCTTGACAACATGACAAGAAATGAATGATTTTCTTATTCAATATTCTAAAATGTGACCATAATAATTAAGATAATAATATACCCTACGATAGAGCATATACAAGTATAAAAATCCTATAATCAAGGATATATACATGGATTCTCTACACAAAATACAAAGATTGCAATAGTAAAGATGGAGAAAATAATGCATGAGATAATTTTGAATTGTTTTCTTAATACTAACTTATCGAATAATTTTTATATAAGTGGATAGTAAACACATCGGTAGAATGTTGATGATTTGAATGTGCCATTGGATTTATAGTTTAGACTTCCAAATTATTTGTCTAAATTTCATGTTTCACTACGGGGTTTAAAAAACTATAGATTTCGTCCCCTCTGTTTAGATGGCATACATGTATTTTGTTCGTAGATGTTTATTATACTTTGAAGATCCTCGTGCCACCACTTCATGTCCTCCGATCAACATGTTACCCTATCAAATTTATCGAGATCTAACACTAAGAAATAATGTGCTCCCCCTTTAGCGCTCACTATCTTTTGTTAACGTCAAGTCAATTGTATGTTGAACAAAGCTGATTAACGTAGAGGGTGGATGCTTTTTCTATAATAGCTCTTAATCTACTTTTTTTAACCATTAAGCACTATACATCCATCTTTCAGGATTTGAGCCCTTCACCACTTAAAGAAAAAGGAACCATCTTATCACCATGATGTTCTCTTTAGGAAAATAGAGGATGAATGAGGGCTTAATTCCATAGAATCAAAAAGGGTAAACTTTCGTTATCTTTTTTATTTGGATTTAGAGGATAATTCTTACATCATATCATTTCTTATTTCATCTAATATTTTTTACCATTAAATTCTATCTTACTTTACACTTGTAAGGATTTGAACTCGTACCATTTTGTGAGATGCAAACACAATACCACTTGACTACTAGGCCATGGGTACGTCATATCAACTCTTCACTACTGCATTTGCTTCTTCACGTCGATCCCTTTTGGTTGCTACATCCGAAAAATAGAATTGGAAAAATATTCTTCACTACTACCCCTTCCCCAATATATCGTAAAAATGAGGTAGGTTGGATTCGTCTATCATCACTATCCCAACTGATTAGCTTTCTCTCTCAAGAGATTTGTGTTTGTCTTCCGCCACTACTATGGTGGATCCTTTGATCACTAGTGGCTATGGGTAGGGATGGTCATTAGTGAGGAGAACTTTGGCGCATTAGCTTCAATAGGGAAAAAATAGGTTGGGGAGGTGGGGTCGATTTGCAAGATTCTATGGGTAATTATACCATTCATTTGTTTCTTACTTTCTAAGCCTGACATTCTCGCTTCCGCTTCACCCACTATCGCTTGCACCCGTGTTTCACTCTAAGGTTGAATGTTACCCCAAGGAAGGGGGTGCTGATCTTGGGATTGGGGGAGAATGAAGATGAAGATAAGAGAAAGAAAGAGGTGGGTCCCATGCATATTAGTATTAGTATTTATTTATCACTAACTAGTTGAATTCAACTTCGCGCGTTGCGCGAGTAATTTAAAGTCCATAATCACCACTACAACCCTAGTTCAAACCCTTGGCTCAGATCCGGCTTCTCGTTGTGGCTGCAAACCAACGTGGTTGCCATGCCAAGACAATGATTTTTTCCCTCGAATTCATCAGAAAATCAGACTAAGCCACGAAACCAACAACTTATTACATCAGCTTTTTAAACATTTAGGTTCATATAAGCGGACGATATAATACTCCTTTGGCTCAGACCCACTCACGGTGTCAGGCTGCAAACCATCTACACATGGTTGCCACGCCAGGACAACAACATGTTTTTGGTTGGATCATCATTGCCAATGAACCTCTCGACATAACCAATAATGTGCAACCCCACAAATTGAAGTCAACACGAAATAGCACAGCGACAAACATATCATAGGCTCAAACCTGGTCACCGCCTCTAGCTGCAGACCATCTACCAATGGTTGCCATGCCAGGACAACAACATGTATTTGGTTAGATCATCATAGCCAACAAACAACCTAAAATAAAGCAACAATGTGTGATCCACCGGATCGAAGCCACCAAAATCATGCACATTCGTGAACACATGAAAAACCCAAATCAACATCAAACATCGTAGGTCTGCAAGAATCAAAAAACAAAAACCCTACATGAAGAATCAGAACATTGTCACCAACAGGGCGATAACTATTGTACATGCATGGCATCAGGAGTGGTTAAAGAAATAGCAAGTACAACAACGACAGCGAGATCGAGAATCGACGGCATTAGCCGACCAACTATCATCGGGTAGGGTTTGAGAAAATAGAGCAGAGATGACCGTTCCGGCAACAATGGCGGCATCGGCGGCACCTACACCACCGTCGACCGACCATCGCCACCTAGGGTTTGGAAAACAAAGCATCGCTTACCGTAGGCATCTCCGGTAGCAATGGAGGCGGCGAGTAGCCTAGGGTTTGGAAAAAAAGCACAGATGACCCACACCACCGTCGGCCGACCATCACCCCTTACAAAACGGCAGCCACCACTGGAGCCCTAGAACCAAAGTCGAAGAGAGGCCAACGGCCTGGTAGTCTGAACCCAGGCGGAGAACAGCGGGCGGCCGCGTGAACGCTACCATCTCGATGAGAGGGCAAACCGACAAAAAGCCGGCTCAACCGGCCACCGTGAGCACCCACCCGACTCGCGCCATCTCGGCCATTCACTCTCCGCCGTGTGAGGCCGGAAAGAGCAACACCAAAAGCCGCCACTTCGTGGGCGGCAGCCAGCGATGCGCGGTAGGAGCAAGATGAGCCATCTCCCCCTCTCAAAAGGAAACGACGGCCAAGCCACGGCGGTCACTGCCTCCACCGCCACCGACACCATAGGTTCTCAAGAAGTTTCACAAATGCATATATACGGTGGTGGTTCAACGGTGTTGAAATTCTGAATTACCAAACTACCCTTTCTTACTGTTCATGGATTCACTATTTATCAGGATTCACTATTCATCAGGTTGGGTTTTTAATAGTAGGTAATTTTCAAATGTAAAGATAATTTGGTAATTATTTTCACTTAACAGAAGTTTCTAACATGAAAAGCATGATGCTTGCATAAATAGTAGAGATGATATCTGTAATTTGTGAAGGGACGAAAAGTGAAATATTAACAAAACACAAGGATGATCCCTATTATTTTATCTTGTTTATGTCAATTTTCTTTTCATTTTAAAATAAACATGTTCACATGTTTAATGGTTGACTATAGCCCAGATAAGATTTGTAATACTTAGACTAGTCAATCTAAAACACAATAATTTTCATGTCAGATCCTAGCCTAGAACATCTAAGGCTTGCCCTTTTTCAAAACCATGTGTTCGAAAGTTCAAATATCAATTCTGTTAAACATGTAAGACGTGAGTTTTGTCCTTTAAAATTGTAAAAAGACTTGGTATATATTAAAAGCCAGTGAAGATTAACATTATAGCACACTAAATGTGAACTAATGTTATGGCGATATATTTTAAATAAGTTGAATCTAATTTTATATAAGAACTATGACAAAAACCAAACATCTAGTCGTTCAAAGAAGTAGTACTAATTACCTGCCCTTTGCATCCTTCCCTTTTATACCAGAAACTTGTGAAAGTGCATTCTTCCATATCTTCATCTTCTCAGTCAACCTACTTCTTTCCTCCACATTTGTCTCCGCCTCCGTCTTCGACTTATGCTTTTCCATTGCTTCTCCGAAGCTGCTTTGTTGCTTCCTGACATGGGTGGGCTCGACATGATAGAAAACGGGCATAACTATTTGGTTGGAGTTCCTCTTTTGCTCAAGGATCAATACAAGTTCGTCAAGACACCATGTTGAATAAGCAAAATTCTCAGACAACACGATGATAGAAGCCCTTGATGCTTTAATTGCACTCTCTAATTCTGGTTTCAAAAAGTCTCCAGTTTGAATGTCTTCATCATCCAAAAAGGTTGTGAGGTTAGCATTCACAAGGGCGGTATGGAGGTGATTGGTGAAGCTAAGGCGGGTGTCAGCGCCTCTAAAACTTAGAAACACGTCGTACTTTTGATCATACGTTGTTGATGGAGAAGATGAAGATTCTCCTACAACTTCGGTGAGGATAGCCATTATGAATTACAGGAAGGAATGAATGATTAGAGATAAGGAAATAATAAGAGAGATTTACAAATATAAAAGGAGTAACGGGTCACACAAGTAGTTTCTCTCTTCTTTTTTTTTTTTTAATAATCATGACCGAGTTGTGCCTATTTTTTATTTGATAAAATGATTCATGCCTTTTCGATATCTTATATAGATGTTGTTAAAGTTTTTGTTTTGTAAGAATTGGATTTTGAGTAAATTCATTTCTAAAAACAGAAAATATCCGATTTAAAATACTTAGAAAACCTGTTTGGGGAAATATCCTCTAAATTCAAATAATAACATTTAGTATCTACACGTCTACGATAACTTCACGTGTCATTTTTCATGTCTTTTTTCTTTTAAAATTATTTATTACATCTATCCTAACAATTCTTTACACTTTTTAATACATGTCATTGCTACGTTCACTCTTCCATTTATTTTTCCGCCTAAACTATTTATTTCACTTTAAAAAATCAAATAACTAATTTTCAAATATTTCTATGTCTCTATCTATATATTATAAATCTAAGTTTTTCTCTAATCAATAATATTAAAAAGACATTTTACATTAAATAAATCCTAATATTTTGATTAAAAAATACACCTTTTCAAAAATAAAATTTTCAAAAACTATGATATTTTTCTAACACAATGAAACATTTTCAAGTAATGAAATTATTATAAAATCATTCTTATTATAGGGTAAAAGTTTTATATAAAAAAATTACAAAACAAACCCAGAGTTTTTAAACAACGAAATATTGATAAAAATTTATTTTTATCAAAGCAATAATTTTTTAATATATGTATATATGTATGTATAAATATATACATATGTATATATATGTGTGTGTGTGTATGTGTGTGTGTGTATGTGTGTGTATGTATGTATGTACATATGTATATATATGTAAGGCCCGTTCCCGGGCACCTCACGGGTGCTCATCATCACACGTAAAACACGTCATTATATAACCGTTACAAAAATCATGCAGCGGAATCTTTGAAATAACTTTTCGTTTTAATAAAAATGCTTTTGCCAGTTAATACAACATTCATCAATTACAAAATATATATTGTTGCATTACATCACAAAAGCATTATACAAAAGAATGCCATCCCAAAAGAGCCGAGTAGCCGCCCCGTGCCA
This sequence comes from Flaveria linearis, assembly GCA_024085815.1. Lineage (NCBI taxonomy): Eukaryota > Viridiplantae > Streptophyta > Magnoliopsida > Asterales > Asteraceae > Flaveria > Flaveria linearis. The sequence continues at coordinate 47,146 of JABSNV010000167.1, forward strand.
TCCTCAGCAACCTTACCTGCCAACTGGAAACACATAAAAGTCAGCTTTGCTGAGTGAGTTCTAGTTTTACAATAAAACATACTTTACTTTCATTTAAAACCGTTTCTTTACTTTCATGCTATCACACATTATACGTACACATAGATAGTTTCATTATTATCTTCATCATTCGTTATCTTTCGCTTTTATATAGATCCTGTCCAACTTTACCTTCTTCACGGCATGCAATCATGATTATGAAGGTCGAGTGGCGAGGATCCCGTTTCATACTTTATCATTATACTCTTCCGTTCATTACTTTCATTCGTTCATTCCTTAACTTTCATTCATTCATTGTACGTCCTTAACTTTCTTACTCTTTCATCTTTACTATTTTTCTTTACATCACCCATAAACTTTACCTTTCTGTATCGTGGTACTGGACCTAGGCCTATCATAGACCTTCTATATCGGCGCATCGCACCCTCCTAGCCACAGTACCTAAGGTAAAGTTTTAGGTGTACCATTACTATATACAATACCTTTTTGTTTCATGGTGTTGGACCTAGGCCTATCATAGATCTTCTATATCGGTGCATCGCACCTCCTGGCCACAGCACCTAAGGTAGAGTTTTAGTATACTATTGTCACATGCAATATCCTTCTGTATTGTGGTACTAGACCTTGGCCTATCGTAGACCTTCTATATCGGCGCACCGCACCCTCCTGGCCACAGTACCTAGAATATGCAGCGATGGTTCTATACAATGGTTAAACCCAGTGTCAGGATTTTACCCTCTTCGTAGCACACAGCTACGATTACTGAGGTCGCAAGACAAGGATTTCATTTCGAGTTTGTTGCAATAACAAGGTCGCTCACCTCCTTTATTTGCTTGAAAGTCTTAATTACTCTCATTCATTATTAATGCATGCATTATTTCATCATGTTCCTCTTTCATTATCTTTCGTTTTACGTTATATAATACTTTAGTTTCATTCATTAACGTAACACGTAAAGCCACGGGAAAGATAAACATACATCATAATAAGGAACATCAATATACATTATAGCATTACTATACATGGCATCATCATACATACATAACATACATCACGCATAAACATGCAACAATATCATTATCATGCCCTACATTACCTCTAAGATCCCCACGGTCAACTTACGTGTACCTACGGGAACTTCCACGTCAGACTTACATCTGCACTTTCCCCCGAAAGTCAGTACTTTAACTATTTTCGTCCGCGGGTACAACAACCCTATTTGGGTGAATGAACACCCTTCAGTCGCATGGCCTCCACGCGATTGGACATTATGCGATTGGATCTATGCGGATGAACACCTATGCGAATGAACACCTATGCGAATGAACACCCAATCATGCGAATGGACTCTTAATCGTGCGAATGAACACTATGCGAATGGACCTCATGCGATTGGACCTCATGCGAATAAGCTCCTATGTGACTGGACCCTCAGTCGCATGACTCCCCATGCGACTGGACCCCCATTCGTGCGACTGAACCTCAATCGTGCGACTGAACCCCAATCGCCCTCCAGTCAGTCGTATGGCCTCTAGTCGGTCGCTCAACCCTAACTGGTGCAGAATGCAGTCCTCCCAAACCTAATCTACTATTTTTGACCTCTAAGCTCATCCAAACCCATTCTAAGCCCAAATTAACCATCCTAAACCTTAGGAATGCATACTATGACACCATTAAAGCACACACAAGTCCAAGAACATACTCTAAATGCACCACATGCAATCACACCCAAATGGGTCAAACACACTGTTGGATCATGAGAAAGGCTGGTGCAACCAAAACCATTTCACTTAGTCAATTTTGGTGCTACATTCAAAGGCTTCCGAAGCTAAGTATGGAAACTTCCGAAGTTTGAAGTTCTTCCGAAGACCAGTGAAAGATCAACTTCCGAAGACAAAAAAGAAGTCCCCAAGCCTCGGAAGAAGCAGTCTTCCGAAATATAAGTGGCTTCGGAAGAAGTTATTCTTCTGAAGCACTTTAACCTTCGGAAGACACTGCTAGAAACCAGTGGACATAGGTATGGTGTCTGACATTCCGCTGCAGACTTCTGATACAGCATGGCTTCTTCCTAAAGAGCCATGTAGTTGACCATACTTTATTCCATTGTTTACCTTTTTATGATTGTACATGTTACCGACCTTAGTTGGTGACAAAAGGTAAGTCAGGGACATGTCCTGACTACCAAATCTCAGATAAAATATCTGAGATACCTTAACCTATAGCCTTGTAGTATAGGCTTTTGGTTATAGGTTTCCAGCTGGTATCAAAGTATATCCGGCTGTTGGTAGTATTATATATGTAGTTCTCATTGTAACTCATAAGATAGAGATTGTGCTTGCAAAAGTCTTGTAATCCTTTGAGTTGAGAAGCAATATATAAAAGTACCTTGAAAAATTAACTTCCTGTGTTTATTACTATTTGTTACTTGTTATATTATGATCAACTCTTGTTAGACTCGTTCTGAGTGTTGTTCTAGGTGAGTTTGAGAGAAAACCACTTGTTAAGTGACCATTATCGATCCGGCAATTGGTATCAGATCTTTTAGGCTCTTGATTGGGTGATCTAACCATCCAAATCAACTTGTTTTTCACTCCTCCCTACAACCCACTCACTCAAATGGCCGGTCTCACTAAAGCTGATATGGAAACTGGTACCATGACCAAGTCCCCACTGATCACCCCTAAAGACTTTGACACATGGTGCACAAGAATGGAAGGCTTCATCAAGTGTCAAGACTCAAGGATGTGGGACTTCGTTGTTAATGGTCCTTTCATACCAAGCACTACTTCTGCTACTGGTAATCGTATCATTCCAAAAGATGTGGATGATTACTCAGAAGAAGATAGGAAAAGAATAGAGCTTCATCAAAAGGCTATGACTTCCCTTCAAACTGCTCTTCCAAACTCCATCTACAGAGGCTTCAAGAAGTGCAAGACAGCTAAAGATCTATGGGAAGCACTGAAGCTCATGTATGAAGGATCCAAGGAAACTAAAGAGAACAAGAAGGATCTCTTAAAGAAGTGGTTTGAAAACTTCACTTTCAAGGCAGGTGAGACCTTGACTCAACAATACTTCAGGTATGTTGAGATAGTGGATACTCTGGTGGATATTGGAGTAACTCTTGAGAACAGGGACATAGTAAGGAACTTCATGTCTTCCCTTCCTAAACTATGGACACACTATTGTGTTGTGATCAAGAGAACTTTAGACCTTAAGACTCTTACTCTCAAAGAGTTGTATGGTATCCTCAGTGCATTCCAGATGGAGATGAACATGCAAAACTCCTCTGGTAACTCAAATAACCAACTGAGTTCAGCCCTTCATGTGGTTGAAAGGGAAAGCATAGAACCACAACATCAGTTCCTATGCTACCCTGACAGCTCACAAAATGGACCCTACATTACTCTACCTGGGACTCGAAGGTCTCAACAGGCTCAACACAACTCCTTTCAGGATAGTTGTGCCTTTGTCTCTGGAAGTGGAAACTCTGGTGATTTTCAATATTGCTTTGATGATCTTGAGTGCTTCAGTCTAGATGATGTAGAGTATGTGGACATTGTCCAACAGATGGCTCTTTTAACTTACAAAGCGAAGAAGTTCTTCAAGAGAACTAGAAGGCAATTCCTTCAAAACCCTACCAACAGCAAGTTTAGGTTTGACAAGACTAAAGCAAAGTGGTACAACTGTAACCAACTAGGTCACTTTGCTAGGGAATGCAAGGCTCCCAAGAACAACCCAGGAACCCCACATGCCTCCACACATCCCTCAACCTTGAAGTCTGAAAAAAAAGACAACTGAAACAGCTGCAATAGCTCAAGATGTTGACTGAAGCTTCATGGTACAGGATGTGACTCCTGCTCAAGCACTCATGGCTGGAACAGACAATGCTCAGGTATATGAACATCTTTGTACTCCAGCCTGTATTGCTAAAGTTAAACTTTACAAGGATTAAAATATGGAAATCAGATCTGATATTGAGTCTTTAAATATCTTAAAATCTGATTTTAAAAGAGCTGAATCTGACTATCAAAAGAAAATTAAGGAGTTAGATAAAACTGTGTCTCTTTTAAAACATGAACAAATCAACTACAAGACTCAAATCAAAGATTTGGTATCCAAGCTTTCTGAAGCTCAAGCCAAGATTATCACAGCTGAGGCTCAGGCCAGGAAGCAAGCTATTGCTGAGCAAAACTTCCAAGCTATTCTTGCATCATCCTCCTATTCCAAAATGTTTTATCAAAACAAAGGAGGGTTGGGAACCAATGAAATCGCTCCACACACTCTTATGAGTCTATTAGACAACCTAGATGTGGTACTGAGGAGCAAGAGGTTCCAACTACTGACCATTCTTCACTAGAGTTGAAGGATAATGCAACAATAGTGGACACCACAGGGAAGAAACAGGTAAATGCACCCATCTCCTCCTGTGAAGATCAAATCCTAACCACCAAGGAAAGAAGAAGCAGAGCTAAAGCTGCTAAAAGACTGCCAAGAAGGTTGCTGAGTCCAAGCTAAAGATTGACCCAAAGCAAAAAGGTGTCTTTATCTCAGCTGGATTTCAAGTGTTAGGTACTTCTGATTCAGGAAAGGAGTGTAATACCAGCACTCCTGTCCTATCGAAGGATCAGAAGTTGAAAGGGAAAGTTGCTGATGAAGAAAAGAAGCCCAAGAAACAGCAACCCTTAAATTCCCAAAAGATTAACATCACATGCATAATGTGTGGTCTGCACAACCATATGGTAAAAGATTGTTACTACAATCCAGCAAGCACACATTATGCAAATAATGTTAGAAAAGAAGGAGTCATGGAAGGTTTCATATTTGGACCATTTCAAACGGTCCAAGTGATGAAAAAGGGAAAGTTGGTCTCGGAAGCCAAGTTGCTTTCAGAAGAAAGTACTTCTTCCGAAGGGAAAATAGCTTCGGAAGACAAATCTTCAAAGGTTCGGAAGAACAAGAAAGCTTCCCTAAAACCAACCCAGAAGAAGACTACTTATGAAGAGAAGGTGGTGAAGGCTTCTTCCGAAAAGAAAGAAGCTTCGGAAGAAGTCCATGCTACAAAAGATTCAACAAGCTCATCCTCAAAGATCAACCAAGGGATGGATTGGAAGATCAAGGAAGATGCTGCACACAAAACCTCTTCTTCAAAGACCTCTATTGAACCCCAATGCACATCTTTTCGTTCAATTATGTCATCATCCTTGGAAGAGCCCAAGACCAGCAAGGCTCGAGCTTCCAAACAAAACTAACAATCTCATCTTATGTGCAGGGACATCCATTTGACAAGAACAACAATGTCTGGATTGTAGATAGTGGATGCTCCAGGAACATGACAGGGAACAGATCTCTCCTTCAATAATTCCAGAACTATAATGGAGGGCCTGTCCAATTTGGAGGTGAGGGCGGAGGATATATTTCTAGCAGAGGAAGTATATCCAATGGTAAGTTAAAGGTAGACAAAGTTCACTTTATCAAACAGCTTTAAAACAACCTTTTAAGTGTTTCTCAATTCTGTGATTAAAAGCACCAAATGCTTTTCACAGAACATGAGTGCATTATCCTCAAACCAGGGATGACAATTCCTTCAGAATTGGTGCTTCTTAGATCTCCCAGGAAAGGGGATATGTACAAGCTAGATATGAACAATGCTTCTCCTATAGGTGAAGTATCATGCTTTCTTTCCAAAGCTGATAGTGATGAGTCAACACTATGGCATAAACGCATGTGTCATATGAATTTTAAGACAATGAATAAATTGGCTAAAAATAACTTGGTACATGGTTTGCCTAAAAAGGAATTTTTCTGCAAAGATAACTGTGTTGCATGCCTGAAAGGGAAACAACACAGGTCATCTCATAAATCCAAATGTGTGAACTCCATCACTACTCCATTGCACTTATTGCACATGGATCTCTTTGGTCCCATAAGTATAATGAGCATTGGAAGGAAATCATACTGCCTTGTGATTCTTGATGATTTTACAAGATTTACATGGGTATTCTTTTTAAGAACTAAAGATGAAACCGCTAAAACATTAAAATGTTTTATTCTTAAAATAGAAAATCAAATTGATCACAAGGTTAAAATCATTAGAAATGATCAAGGGACTGAGTTTAAGAACTTTGTTCTTGACTCATTCTGTGACTCAAAAGGGATTGCCAGACAATATAGTGCTCCCAAAACTCCTCAACAAAATGGTGTCGCTGAGAGGAGGAACAGGACACTTATTGAGGCTGATCGAACCATGTTAGCTGATTTAAAACTACCTCTAACATTCTGGGCAGAGGCAGTTAGCACTGCATGCTATGTGCAGAACAGGGTTCTTGTAGTTAAGCCCCATGGAAAAATCCCTTATGAGTTATGGAATAGGAGGCCACCGTTCATTGGCTTTCTAAGATCCTTTGGCAGCAGGTGTACCATACTTAACACAAAAGACAACTTAGCAAAGTTTGCTGAAAAGTCAGATGATGCTATCTTTGTTGGATACTCTTCTAGCTCCAAAGCTTATGGAGTATACAACATTAAGAATCTACAATTTGAGGAGTCATCCAATATACTTGTTAATGAGCACACTCCTTGTGTTAGAGGGAATGGACCTGCTTATATCTTTGACTTAGAAATGTTTCCAAACTATTCTAAACCATCTTGTGAGAATGTTTTAGCTGGAACATGTGCTCAAGGTGATGCTGATGTTAATGCTAATCAACTATTTGAGCTACCCAGATCTCTTCCAAATTCTCCAAGAGCTGAAAGACAACAAGCTTCAACCATTCACAGATCTGATAGTGTAACTATCTCAAGGAATAGTGAAGCTTCAACAAGTGAATCACTTGATGAACCTCAAAACTCATCAGGTGATCCATTACAACACCAGGTTGAAGGAAGTAGTATTTTGAAGGAATAGGCAACTGTTAATACTTACTTCACAGCTAACCATTGATGATGTTTCTCATTCATTCAATCAGTCCTCATTAAATGACTTTGAAACATCAGCTGGACAGAGTGTTCCAGTTCCTGATCAGAATATGTCCAACCTGGACCTATCTCTGCAACTGGAAGTGATTCCTCGTCTTAGGATTCACAACACTCATCCAACTGAAAACATCATAGGGGATGTCACTGAAGGTGTGAGAACAAGAGGACAGACACATCATGGGAATGTCTGTTTGTACTTAAGATGGAACCCAAGAAGGTAGAAGATGCATTGAAATATAGTAGCTGGCTTGAATCAATGCAAGAGGAGTTGCTGCAATTCAAAAGACAAAAGGTGTGGAACCTATGTGAGCTACCATCCGGTCAAGTACCAAAGGCACTAAATGGATTTTTAGAAACAAAAGAGATGATAGAGGCTTGATCATCAAGAACAAAGCAAAACTTGTAGTTCAAGGATACACACAAGAAGAAGGAATTGATTATACTGATGTCTTTGCAGCAGTTGCTAGACTTGAGGCAGTTAGAATCTTCCTTGCTTATGCTACATCTAAGGATTTCACTGTCTATCAACTTGATGTCAAGTGTGCCTTTCTATATGGGGATATAGATAGGGAAGTCTATGTATGTCAACCTTCAGGATTTGAAGATCCACAGCACCCCAACTATGTGTGCAAGTTGGACAAAGCTCTATATGGGCAGTACCAAGCACCTAGGCTGTGGTATGAGACTTTGTCTTAGTTTCTCCTGAAGAATAGCTACACCAGAGGTACTATTGATAAGACTCTCTTCATCAGGAAATCTGGAAAAGACATTTTGCTTGTTCAAGTCTATGTTGATGACATCATATTTGGTTCTTCAAATGACCAAATGTGTAAGGACTTTGAGAGCATTATGAAGCAGAAATTTGAGATGAGTTCCATGGAAAAAATGGACTTTTTTCTTGGAATTCAGGTAAAGCAAATGAAGGAAGGGTTCTTCATTAATCAATCTAAGTATGTCTCAGACATCTTAGAAAGATTTGAAATGAAAGACTGTAAGCCTGCCAAGACACCCATACCCAGAAACCATAATCTTTGTCCTGACCTTGAGGGGGAGGATACTGATCAACATCAATATAGGGCAATTATAGGTTCTCTGATGTATCTCACAGTAAGTAGGCCTGATATCATGTTTGTCACATGCATTTGTGTAAGATATCAAGCTGCTCCAAAGGTGTCTCATCTAGCTGTTGTTAAGAGAATCCTCAGATACCTCAAACGAGCACCTAAACTAGGTCTCTGGTATCCCAGAAACAAGGATTTTAATCTCTATGGATACTTTGACAGTGACTATGGCGGCTGCAACATTGATAAGAAATCTATATTAGGAGGATGTCAATTTCTTGGTGGAAGGATCATCTCATGGCAATGCAAGAAACAATCATGTGTCTCTACATCAACTGCTGAAGCTGAATACATTGTTGCTGCTAGCTGCTGTGCTCAACTGCTATGGATTGAAAATCAGATGTTAGACTATGGATTCAACTTCATGAGTACTCCTATCCATATTGACAAAAACAATGCTATCTCCATTACTGAAAATCCGGTGAAGCGCTCCAAGACAAAGCATATTGATATCAGGTATCATTTGATTAGAGATATTCATGAAAATAATCTAATTAAGCTAATCAAAGTTGATTCAAATGAACAATATGCTGATTTGTTCACCAAATCTTTTGATGAACAAAGATTCAAGCATCTCATATCAGCTATTAGGATGATAAACATTGACTAGCCTAACTCTTTTGAAAACCTTTTTGAATATGTAAATGTTGTGTCAATACAATCTAAGCACTGTTACAAGAGATCTTTCAGAAATTTTCCAAGTGTAAATTCCTTCCAAAGAGAAATTAACCTTCAGAAGATACTTCTACATCTTCCGAAGCATAATTTCTCAAAGGTTAATTTTCTTCTTGGAAGAGATTCTGATCTCGGAAGAAGCGATCGATTATACATCAGATCTACTTCCAAGGTTTACTTACTCTCCATTCGGAAGTGAATTCTAACCCTCGGAAGCAAAGTTTTTGCTTTAGAAGTAAGAATTGCATTCGGAAGACAATTACCTTCAGAAATGTTTTAACCTCGGAAGAAAGATTACTTTGTAACCCAAATTTCTTGGGCCCCACACTGTAAAAAGTAAGGATTGTGTTAATGATGTCGGATTATTTAACTGATTTTAACCTTACCGCCCCTGTCACTTCATCCACTAAACCCTCACATCCTAAACCCTATTACCGCCTTTCATCCTCATTTAAATAATCCCGACTAACCTATTTTACCGCCTTCCATCCCAATTTACAGTTTTACAGCCCTATAAATTCTCTCCTCACTCAAACTTTACCCAACATCAAATTCTCTCTGCAATTTACTCTTCTCCAATGGCACTCAGCCCTCAGCACAACCAAATCGCACTTCTTGATTCGTCAAGAGATGCTGATTTCTCTGAAATCATCTTATTTCTGACCCAATCGTCCTACTACACTGCCTTACTGTAAACCCTACTGTGTATTCCAATCATTTGGAAGAATTCTGGGAAAATGGTCAAGCCGAAACCCTAAATAGGGTTTGTGTACTGAGAACCAGAGTTTGTGATCAAGAATTGATCATTACTGAACAGCTCATCAGGGAGCATCTCATGCTTCACGATGACGGAGCTCCTACTGAGTTCCCCAAAGAAGACTTGGATGGCACCTACATCCTCATGGGATATGGTGGGGATGTGAGTAGGTCAACTGTCTACAAATTCAACTTCTCATATCATTGGAAGTTCTCCTGCACATTGTTCTTCATTGCTTATCTAACAAGTCTGGGGGATGGGATCAAATCCCATATGAACTAGGATGCTTAGTTCATGGGTTGGTGAGAGGCCTGCGCTTCAATTACTCTAGGTTTGTGTTTACCAATCTACTTGGAAATCTTAGAAGGGAGACATTCTTTATGTATCCCTGATATATTCAACACATCATCAACTGCGAGTTAGAACAGAGCAAGCGTGTCTGTGCAGCTGTTCTGACTGTTCCTCAAATGCGGCCTGCCATCTTCAAGACTTTGAAGAAGGTGTCCACCAACTTCACTGGTAGTTACCTCCAGGTATGATTGAGCGCATAGCTCCTGGTGACATCCCTGTCAACCTAACAGGCGATGAACCCCCACTAGCAATCTTCACCACAAATCTCACATTACCTTCTCCACCCATCACCATCACATATCAAAGACACCCTAAACGAACCCTTATTCAATCCACTCTGATTGAACAAGCTTCTCCTATTCAACCCAAAAGGACTAGAGTGGAAACATTGGCTCCCACTCAGTCGGAGGTCTTTCCATCCCTCACTCTTGACCTCAATATGGGCTTTGAGTCTCCAGTCTCAAATCCAACGACACCCAAGCCTTTAGCCCACAGGGTAAGTATTTACACTCCCCTATGCAGCCAATTAGGGACAGCCCCACCAAAGGCTCAATACCTATAGACATTGATCAAGGTCCCGGGTCAGTAGGCTTAACCTCCCTATCTTATACTAACCTTCTATTCAAAACTGATGAAGAGATAACATCTCTCCATGACAATGAAGTTGATCTACAACACCCACCCCAAGATCAACAGAGCCTGGAGACATCCCTTATCTCTAGCCCCCATCAGCAAACCTTAACTAAGGTGAGTCCCACTGATGTGGAGGGGACTCATGTAGGCTCAGCTGCCACTACTAAGAGTCTCTCATTGAGCTCTCAGGACAGTGGTAACATTAATCAGACTGAGTCTACGGCAACTTTGCCCATTGATATCTCTGAAACAGATGACTTTGAGCAGAGGTATCCAGGGTGCCAAGAATCCACATCTGGTGGTGAGACTGAACATACTAGGTATGTTATCTCATCTACCCGTGATTCTTCACATGAAGATGAGGGAAGTATGCAACTCACCATTCAGTACTTGATCTCTAAGGTCTCAAACCTTGAATCTCAGGTTAGGATCTTAGAGAACAGGTTAGCCACTCAGCAACTTGAGATTGACAATCTCAGGGCCAAACTAGTTGAGAAACAGACTTAGAGATCTGTTAGGCATGTACCAATTCAGGTCTCATTGACTTCTTCCTCTAGCTCATCTACCTCTCAAGATGATGCTACCAAAAAGGGTGAGAAAGATCAGAGACAAATAATTGAGGAACCAATCCAAGCTTCAGCTTCAACTACGACTTCAATCAACACTTTGGCTGTGTCATCACCAGTTACTCTGGAAATTGACTCAAGGATGCTCAGTGATCTCTACAAACTCTTCACTTAGTTTGTATTGAGATCCTCCTTCTACCAGCCAAGCCCTGATGCTGCACTGATGTACTTTGAGCTAAAGAGCTTCAGAGGCTGACTGCACCTTCTACCACTATGGAAGAAGTTGGTCAACCTAAGGTCCACATGGAACCTAAGATTCACTTCAAGGGGAAATGGGGACTGATGGCCTAGCAACTGAAACAATTGGGACAGAAGTTGCATCTCCATCAACTTCCGAAGCCACAAGGAAAGCTTCGGAAGAACCAGCTAAAGCCTCGAAAGAACAAGCTGAATCTTTCGAATCTGAGATAGAAGCTGCGGAAGGACTGTTCCAGATGTCCGAGGATCTAATCATCATAGATGCAATCCTTGAAATGGCATCTGAGGTGAATAGTGAGGACTCTCTCAAACCTGCTCCATCCCAAACACCATCTGTGCCTCTCTCTCAATCTGAACCCTCTATCCAAGAACCACCACAGTCAAGCTTTTCAAAAGACAAAGGCAAAAGGAAGATGACTGCGGAAGAGCTTCAGGAAGAAGAAAAATTGAAAAGCTAAAGAAGAAAAGTAGATTCCCTGCTGAGAAGCTGCTAGCCGCTAGTTCAAAGGCAGCTGCAGCCAATCAGGAGGCAATCAACAACAAGAGGAGAGAGGAACTCATTGATCAACTCATCAACTTAGGAGCTGCAAATGAAGAGATACTCCTGCTACCACTAGAGGAGTTGGTGACTTTGGAGAGAACAACCAGGCTAAAACAAGAAGAAGAAGCCAGGTTGGCCTTAGAGAGGGAAGAGGAGGAACAGAGGAGAGCTGCCTTGTAGCTGAGGGAAGCTAGGACAAAATTCCTAATTTCTAGAGGCTTCAACCTTCAAGAACTTTCTCCACATGATGATGATACGATCCTCTGGCTCCATAACAAAGAGCAGGATCAAATGGAGAAAGAAAGGAAGAAGGTTGCAATGGAAAAGAGCAAAGAGAAGAAGAAGAAGGAAGAAGAAGCAAGGATCTCTGCAACCAAGAATCTTAGTGACAAAGCCTGGATGAAAGACTATCTCCAGGCTCATGGCATCTCTGGTAGGCAGGTGGGTCCTATGTCTGAAAATACACTCCAGCGGATTGTCAGTGAAATCAAAGCTGACATCCGTATGGGAAAGAAGAAAGAGATATACAGAAGGGGACAGGGAATGATATTCACCCAACCACTCAACCACAATCAACACCAGAAGAACCAATCCCATTCTCCTTCCCCATCAAAACTGAGTCCTTAGATAACCCTTCACCCCTGAACCTACAACTCTACCCATACCCACTTTATCACCTCAACCACCTAAACTTCCCATCCTTCAACCCAAAACACAACCCAGAACCACTAAATCCAAACCTACCCAACTGATACCCAGACTATCCCCTGAGCCTTCTCAACATCACTCTCTTGAAGAGTTTAAGGAGATCAAGATGAAACTCAACAACTGCACAACTTTGAGCAACATCTCCTGTGAGGAAGATCTCATCAACATCACCTATGTTGATGACTCTTCAAGTCCCTCACACAAGATCAATTTCTTGATTTGCCTAGAGGAACTTTGGGCCAGGCTGCAAGACTTCTAGGTCTCAACTTTGATTCTCTGAATGTTGAAGAGAATGGACATAGAAGAAAACTGGTGACTCTGCTTGACACAAGGAAGGAGGAAAGGATTCCTAGTCAGTCTCCTATGCCTAGGAAAAGTATAATCCAGTGGAGGTTTGATGAAACTTCTCACAACTTTGTTGTGGAAAGGGAGAATGGTGAAATCAACCAATTCAATGCAACTTCTCTGTTGCACCTCAGCAGATTTGAGATTGCTAAGCTTGCAGAGAAGCCATTCTCCAACCCCTCAAACTCTGAGACTGATGCTCTTATCAGGAACCATCTCAGCAGTCTTCATTTGGCTGAGCTAACTGCAAAGGCCAGGATTGAAGAAGAGTTGAGGTTGAGAAGACAGGAAGAAAAGGAAAGATCTACCACCAAGGGCACAGCCTTTCTACAGATGGTGGAGGGTCCGGAATTGGAACCTATAGTTAGATGGGAATATGACTATAGTTCCCATCAACTAACTCTTTTCAGAGGGCCACAGCAAAGGGTACATATAATCCAAGGTAACAGACTGGATGTTCTTTCTACTAAGGATTTGTACAAACTTCTCAGCACTACATCAGGGAAGAACAAGGAAACAGATAGGTATCTACTTTCCTTGGTGCAGAAAGTTTTGAGAAGAAGAGGGAAGTGAGGTTTTGGTAGCATCAGCCTAGGGGGAGTTTGTTGGATCATGAGGAAGACTGGTGCAACCAAAACCATTTCACTTACTCAATTTTGGTGCTACATTCAAAGGCTTCCGAAGCTAAGTATGGAAACTTCCAAAGTTTGAAGTTCTTCCGAAGACCAGTGAAAGATCAACTTCCAAAGACAAAGAAGAAGTACCCAAGCCTCGGAAGAAGCAGTCTTCTGAAATATAAGTGGCATCGGAAGAAGTTATTCTTCTGAAGTAATTTAACCTTCGGAAGACACTGCTATAAAACAGTGGACATAAGTATGGTGTCTGACATTCCGCTACAGACTTCTGATACAGCATGGCTTCTTCCTAAAGAGCCATGTAGTTGACCATACTTTATTCCACTGTTTACCTTTTTATGATAGTACATGTTACCAACCTTAGTTGGTGACAAAAGGTAAGTCAGGGACATGTCCTGACTATGAAATCTCAGATAAAATATCCGAGATACCTTAACCTATAGCCTTGTAGTATAGGCTTTTGGTTATAGGTTTCCAGCTGGTATCAAAGTATATCTGGCTGTAGGTAGTATTATATATGTTGTTCTCATTGTAACTCATAAGATAGAGATTGTGCTTGCAAAAGTCTTATAATCCTTTGAGTTGAGAAGAAATATATAAAGTACCTTGAAAATTTACTTCCTGTGTTTATTACTATTTGTTACTTGTTATATTGTGATCAACTCTTGTTAGACTCGTTTTGAGTGTTGTTCTAGGTGAGTTTGAGAGAAAACCACTTGTTAAGTGACCAATATCGATCCTGCACACACACATATAAAAACGTTTACTATGTGTTCCAGCCCCAAATCAGTTGAAAACGAGTAAAATAGGGGTCCTAGAACTCAAACAAACAAGAAGAAGAAGAAGAGCTTCGTGTTGACTTGCTACTCGACGATTTTCGTGCTCGGATCCACCCGAACGACCCCTTTTTCTTTCTTTTCTCCCTTCTTTCTCTCTTCTTCTCTTTTGGCTGGGTTTTCTCAAGAGTGGGGAGGATGTGGCTGCCCTCCCCCTCTTAATCCCCCATATTTACAACTTTTCCCCCGTTTTGGAAAGTTTGGTCCCCCGACTTTGGACTTTATTTCTTTTCTTCTTTCATCGGCTTTAAAGAAAATATCCGGGTGTTAGAAGTCCACCCCCCTTATATAGGTTTCATCCCCGAAACCTGTTATTCCTCGAACAAGCATGGGTAATGCTGTCTCATTTCCTCTTCAGTCTCCCACGTTGACTCGGATCCCTTCCTGTGCCGCCACTGTACACGCACAAGAGGAACCACTTTTTTCTCAGCCTCTTCTCTTTTCGATCGATGATCGCCACTGGTTGCTTTACATAATTGAGCTGTTTGTCTACTTGATATCCTCCAGTGGAACAATCATATCCTCATCTGCCAAACACTTCCTTAGATGAGATGCGTGGAACGTTGGGTGAATTCCACTCAACTCATCTGGTAACTCTAATCTATAGGCCACCTCTCCTACTCGAGCAATGATTCGGAAAGAGCCTATGTACCTCGGGCTCAACTTGCCCCGCTTTCTGAACCGAATGATACCCTTCCAAGGTGAGACCTTCAACATAACCTGGTCACCCACCTGGAACTCAATCAGCCTGCATCATTTGTCAGCATACGACTTCTGTCTATCTTTGGTGCTTTCATAAAGGCCTTGATCCTTTCTAGCTTTTCAGTCGTAGCCTCAATCACTTCGACGCTCCCTATCTCTTTATGACCAATATCACCCCAAATACGAGTGTCCTGCATCTCCTACCGTATAGCATCTCATAAGGTGGCATACCAATGCTGGCATGATAGCTGTTATTATATGAGAATTCAGCTAACGGTAAGTGGTCATCCCAACTTCCCCCAAAATCAATCACACATGCCCAAAGCATGTCTTCCAACGTCTGAATGGTCCTTTCTGACTGACCATCACTCTAGGGATGATAAGCCGTGCTGATATGTAACCTTGTCCCCATGGCGTCATGGAATTTCTTCCAAAATTTGGATGTAAACCGGGTGTCATGATCAGACACAATAGACACCGGCACACCATGACGAGCTACAATCTACATAATGAAAAGATCCACCAAGCTCTCGGATGAATATGTCTCGCGCATTGGTAGGAAGTAAGCACTCTTCGTCAAGCGGTCAACAAATACCCATATAGCATCATACCCTTTCGGAGTACGCGACAACTTCGTAATAAAATCCATGGTGATGTGCTCCCACTTCCATTCCGTATATCCAAAGGTTGAATCTTTCGATACGGCTTTTGATGCTCGGCCTTCACTTGCAAGCAAGTAAGGCAATTACTCACATACTCCACCACGTCACGCTTCATACCCGGCCACCAATAATCTTTCTTCATGTCTTGGTACATCTTTTTAGCATCAGGATGAATAGAGTATCGAGTCTTGTGAGCTTCATCCATAATCTTCATCCGTAGATCCCCAAAACATGGAACCCACATTCGTCCAAACCGGGTTCTAACACCGAATGTGTTTTCACCCAATTCCACAACCATACCTCTCATTCTTTCGGAGTTAAGATAATCTTCTTTCAATGCCTCATCATGAAACTCTTTAACTTGCTTCATCACATCAGAGGTCATAATCAACTGGTAAGCTTTCACCCGAATCGGTTCGGGTCTTTCCTTTCGGCTAAGGACATCCGCCACCACGTTGGCTTTGCCCGGATGATAGTGGATCTCACAGTCATAATCCTTTATGAGCTCCAACCATCTTCTCTGCCTCATGTTCAAGTCCTTCTGCTCAAAAAAGTACTTCAAGCTCTTGTGGTCAGTGAAAATGGTGCACTTCATTCCGTAGAGATAGTGCCTCCAAATCTTTAACGCAAAGACCACGGCTGCTAGCTCCAAGTCATGAGTAGGATAGTTAACCTCATGAACCTTCAACTGTCGGGATGCGTAGGCTATAACTTTTCCTCTTTGCATTAACACACACCCCAACCCCGAGTAGGAAGCATCAGAATAAACCACCATATCTTCACTTCCATCGGGTAACGACAACATATGAGCTTGGGTCAATCTCGTTTTCAATTCTTCGAACGCCTTCTCTTGAGCTTGACCCCATACGAACTTTACATCCTTACGGGTCAACTTGGTTAGTGGAGAAGCGATCTTGGAAAAGTCTTGAATGAATCTTCTGTAGTAGCCCGCCAAACCCAAGAAACTACGGATCTCGGATGGCGTCTTTGGAGACTTCCATTGCATCACCGCTTCCACCTTTTCCGGATCCACCATAATCCCTTCTGGATTCACCACGTGACCCAAGAACTGAACTTCGCGCAACCAGAATGCGCATTTGGAGAACTTGGCATACAACTTCTCCCTCCTTAACGTCTCTAACACCTCTCGAATATGACCGGCATGTTCCATCTCGCTCTTTGAATAAATCAGAATATCATCAATAAACACAATCACTGACTTATCCAACATCGGCCGACACACTCGGTTCATCAGATCCATAAAAGTAGCTGGTGCATTGGTCAAACCAAAGGACATGACAAGAAACTCGTAGTGACCGTAGCGCTTGCGAAAAGCTATTTTAGGAATATCCTGCTCTTTCACCTTTAGCTGATGGTAGCCAGATCGAAGATCTATTCTTGAAAACCAACTGGCCCCTTGAAGCTGATCAAACAAATCATCAATCCTCGGTAACAGGTACCGATTCTTCACTGTCAACTTGTTCAGCTCACGGTAGTCTATACACATCCTCATGCTACCGTATTTCTTCTTTACAAATAAGACCAGAGCACCCCACGGTGAGATACTCAGTCTAATGAACCCCTTATCTAGCAGCTCTTGCAACTGCTCCACAAATCTTTCATCTCCGTCGGAGCCAATCGATATGGTGCTTTGGCAACAGGTTGGGCACCTAGTATCAGGTCAATCTGAAACTCTATCTCTCGGTCAGGTGGCACTCCTGATAAGTTTTCTGGGAACATGTCTGGAAAGCCACACACCACCGGAATATCAGATAGTTATGGTGTTAGCGTTTCCACATCCTTTACATAACACAAGTAGGCGCTACATACACGCCTCATACACTTTCCCGCCACCGCCATCGAGATCACTTTTGGGATCGTCATGACCCGATCCCCATAGACAGTTACCGAACTCCTGTTCGGTGCTATCAAACGAATCATCTTCTTACGACACACTATATTCGCCATGAAGTCCGCCAACCAATCCATTCCAAGAACCAAGTCGAAACCACCTAAGGTCATCACGAATAGTCTAACCAGAAATCTATGACCCTCTAATTCCACATCACAACCCTCTATCATCTCTGAAATCCTGGTAGGCTTACCTATGGCAGTTTCTACATCAAATAGCGCATCAACGTGTTTACTACTAACAGGCAGTTTGGCACAGAAAACAGCAGAAATGAAACTTCTACTGGCACCCGAATCAAACAACACAGAAGCTAAAGTTTGGTTCACCAGAAACATACCGGACACAACATCAGGGTCCGTCCTGGCCTCCTCTTATGTCATAGTGAATGCCCTGGCGCTCGCCCTTGGTCCTTCACTTCCCGTCTTCTTCACTCTGGAACCTTCAGCCCTGGGCTTCTTACAATCCTTAGTTATGTGGCCCTCCACGCCATAATTATAGCATCGGATCGCATGACATTCCTTGGCTATATGCCTCGGCTTCCCACATCTGAAGCACACCTTCAAACCCAGTCTACACTCCCTACTATGCTCCTTCCCACATTTACCACACCTTTTCAGTCCTGTACCCGGTGTGGCTACACGGCGGTCAACCACCCGTGCCTTCTTATTACTCTTCGAGGCATT
Source organism: Flaveria linearis (assembly GCA_024085815.1). Classification (NCBI taxonomy): domain Eukaryota; kingdom Viridiplantae; phylum Streptophyta; class Magnoliopsida; order Asterales; family Asteraceae; genus Flaveria; species Flaveria linearis. The sequence continues at coordinate 65,545 of JABSNV010000167.1, forward strand.
ACCCCGACCAAACCTCTTCTCGTTCCAGTTCCTATCACCACTCCCTTCCTACTACCTTCAACCACCATCACTACAGCCCGTTCATCATACAGTCTTCCCGCCAAGTCCACCGCCGACCTAAACGTGCTCGGTCGGGCAGCGATCATATGCCTGTGAATGTCTACGGGCAAACCCTGGATGTATCTCTTAATCTTCCATGACAGAGGCGTCACCTGATCCGGCACCAGACGTGCCATCTCGTTGAACTTTGTGATGTACTGTTAGTGTGTCATGGTTCCCGCCTCCAGCTGCAAGAACTCCCTCTCAACCTTATCTATCTCCTAGTGAGGACGGTACTCCTCAATAACCACTTCTTCAACTCCGACCATCTCATCCTACCAATAGCCCTACTGCCCTCGGCTTGGACTATATTGTTCCATCAGCACAGAGTAGAGTCCACAAAAGAGTGAGTAGCAAACTTTACTTTTTGATCCTCCCGGCACTCGCTGAAGTTCAAACAACTTCCATTTCTCTCACCCACCGGTGAGCAGCAGCAGCAGTGCCGTTACCATCAAAAGTAGGGGGCTTGCACCTTTGAAATGCCCCATAATTACAGCCTCGTGCTGACTCCTGCACAGGTTCCTCCTCCTCCTCATTATCGGAGGGAATCGTTTTAGTCTCCGGTTGCTCCCGTCCTCCTGAGGACCGGTTCCTATCTTGTCTTTCCCCTTCCCGTACAGCCTTTATCACTTCGGTCACCACAGATGGTAAGATCGTCTGCATGACCTGATGCACTTCTTCGACTGTCGCCTCTTTCACCGAGGCCCTCAATTTGCGCCCTCATCACCACCCTCTGGATGAGGGGTCTCGGGTCCCTCAGGAACCACTTTCTTAACTCTAGGTCTGCCTCTTTTGGGCCACGATGCAGCACCAAGTCATCCACATGAGGCTTTGGATGATCTACCACCGGCCATCCTCTATAACACACTGAAAGATTCAAAGACCAACATGGTCATTCAAGGGAATAGCTCAGTTTATGTCAAGTATAGCAAGTCCCTAATTACAGTAGCCAGTTGTGATTAGCCACTTACTTTACTCTTCATACCCCGAGTATTACCTATTCTGACTACATCAGTATCTAAATCTACCAGCAACACATAAACCACATAACATGCACACATAATACCTGTTAACAGTAAGAAATACCTGATGGCACGCAGCTACTCAGATTGGCATCCCTTCCCTTTCCATCCTATTTTCAGTTTAAGTTTAGGTTTATTTTGAAAATTTACCCTTTTCACTTAAACTTTGGCTCTGATACCAACTTTTAAGGCCCCGTTCCCGGGCACCTCACAGCTGCTCATCATCACACCTAAAACACGTCACTATATAATCGTTACAAAATCATGCAGCGGAATCTTTGAAATAACTTTTCGTTTTACTATAAATGCTTTTGCCAGTTAATACAACATTCATCAATTACAAAATATATATTGTTGCATTACATCACAAAGCATTATACAAAAGAATGCCATCCCAAAAGAGCCGAGTAGCCGCCCCGTGCCATCCTCAGCAACCTTACCTGCCAACTGGAAACACATAAAAAGTCGGTGTTGCTGAGTGAGTTCTAGTTTTACAATAAAACATACTTTACTTTCATTTAAAACCGTTTCTTTACTTTCATGCTATCACACATTATACGTACACATAGATAGTTTCATTATTATCTTCATCATTCATTGTCTTTCGCTTTTATATAGATCCTGTCCAACTTTACCTTCTTCATGGCACGCAGTCATGATTACGAAGGTCGAGTGACGAGGATCCCGTTTCATACTTTATCATTATACTCTTCCGTTCATTACTTTCATTCGAACATTCCTTAACTTTTATTCATTCATTGTACGTCTTTAACTTTCTTACTCTTTCATCTTTACTTTTTTTCTTTACATCACCCATAAACTTTACCTTTCCGTA
>JABSNV010000167.1:72500-95221 GCA_024085815.1 Flaveria linearis
CTGTTCTGACAAAGTCTGAAGAACAAGTATGAAAATCAAAGAACTGAAGAACAACAGCTGAAGACTCCAAGGTACTGAAGACCAAGTACTGAAGTCTGAAGTACTGATCTTACAAGTACTGAAGACTTCAAGTACTGAAGACAAGTACTGAAGTATCAAAAGCTGAAGAACTCAAGTACTGAAGACCTTCTACTGAAGCACAAAGTCTGAAGACAAAGACTGAAGACAACAGCTGATGATATCTACTGAAGACATCAGCTGTTACATCATCTGAAGCCAAGTCTGAAGACCAAGTACTGAAGACTCAGAGTTTGTCACAACAGCTGAAGAAGTCTTCTTCAGTTGTTGTGATGGTTTTTCCTTTTTAGTAGTTTTTTTGTACAACAGCTGAAGAGCATGTTCTTCAGCTGTTATAGTATCAGTAGTTAGAAACGACTGAAGAGCTTGTTCTTCAGTCGTTGTAGGATTTCAGTAGTTTCACTATTGTCAGTACTTAGGAACTTTTGTAAGAAGATGTCAGTTGTTGACATCTTCAGTAGTTTTATGTTTAGTCAGTTGTAATTTTAATATTCAGTTGATGTCAGAAAAGGACATCACCACCATGCTTTTGCCGCCTATATAAGGATGGTAAACCATGCTGTTTTAAATGCCAAAAATGTGCTTAGCAATAAACATTTAATGTTTTGCAGAACTCTTCTCTCTCTATGTTTATGCTTTTAATTGCAATATCTTTTATGTTCTTGATATAATTGCTAATTAATGTGCTAAACCGCTGCAAACATAATCTAATTGATCAAACGAGAGGCTGAGATCCTGTCAAATGGTATCAGAGCAGGCTAATCATTGATCGATTTTACCATTGATCATTTGAAACTGCTCTTTTGATCTCTCAGTTTGATCGAATTAGCAATTTTCAAGAATTAGCCATAGAGAGTGCGTTTCTGCTGTTTCTGGCCAAAATCATGAGGTCTTTTGGTGGTTTTGAGTCACGTTTGTCTGGTTTAAACTTGTTTTTGACTAAAACCTGAGATGACAACACCAACTAATGATCCTCACAATACTGGTTCCGCAACCAAGCCTCCGATGCTGGTTAGGAACGAGTATAACATATGGCAAAGACGTATGCTACACCACTTGTCTGTCAACAGTGCTGGTTGTTGGAAGTCAGTGGTGCATGGGCCATACAAGCCTATGGTGAGCGTCCCGGAATCTAATGAACAGGTTGCGAAGAAACCTGAACAATATTCGGACGAAGATCTAAAGCTGTTCGAAATTGATGCTAGAGCCTATGGAATTTTAGCCATGGCCATTCCAAATGAGATATATTCAGGGCTCTTGCATCATGAGTCTGCTCATGACCTATGGGTTGCTCTAAAGGAACAATTTGGAGGAACTGATTCGGTCTTAGCAAACAATAGGGAAATCCTCGCCCAACAATATGAGACTTTCTCATATAGAAAGGGTGAGACTCTGACCCAGTAGTTTAAGCAGTTCTCTTGTTTGATCTCTGAGCTGAAGATGGTCAAACAAGAGTACACCAACAGCCAGATGAACAACAGGTTCCTCAGGTCACTTCCTGAGAGATGGGACACATATACCATTGTCCTACGCTCCAGTGCAGACCTGGAAACTCTATCTCTCACCCAACTTCATGGGAAGCTACTCACTTTTGAGAGAGAGGTAGAGCAAAAGAGGAAGTTGTCCTCTTCTGGCAAGCTCGCTGATGACTTTGTCCAAGGTAATGCTGCCTTGATAAGTCATGAGTCAGAATATGCTTCATCAGAGAGTTCTTATGATGAGCATATTGATTTCTCTACTAACTCAGAACAAGCTTTTGTTGGTGTTAGTAGTTTAGGAGGTGGTGGTGACAACTTGTGCTTTTTGATGGAGGACTTGAAGGGCATTCCAGATGATGATCTGGAAGAGATGGATATTTTGAACCAAATGGCTATGATAAATATCCGTTCTCAAAAGTTCTACAAGAGAACTGGAAGGAAATTCCCAGGACTCTCTGGCAAAACCAAAGTTGGTTTTGATAAGAGCAAGTTGAGGTGTCACAAGTGCCAAAGGCTTGGACACTTTGCAAGAGAGTGTAGATCATCTGGATCTAACTCATCTGCACCCTTTGTGACTTTTCCCAGCAATAGCTCACAGCACAAAGGGCAACCTTCCTCCAGTTCTAGCTATCCATCTCAGGCACAGGCACCACCAGCTTATTTTGTGCCACAGGGTCATATGCCATATCCTTACCCCTGTTACTACATGCCTCAGCCTAGTCAAACTCAAGCACCCCCGGCTCAACCACCTCATGCTCTTCCAGAGCCTCAATCTTCCTAATCTCATCCTCACACACAACCTTAACAACACAGCTTTTTCACCCCAAGTGTTGTTGACTGGAGTAGTCTACCAGAAGAGCTATCTGGTCAGGAACAACTACTCCAAGGTGCTGGTCAACATGGTGATGACCAACCTTTTGGAAATCTTGCTCTGATGGCCCTTGATTCTACTGAAGGGTCATCATCCAATGCCTCATCCCAGGTATCCACTGAGGCAAAAGCCAAGCTTTGTTCAGAATCATGCATAGCAGCATTTGCTTCTATTAGAGAGGCAAATGTAGCTTTAATAGATAAAAATCTTGAGCTTGAGCACACTATTTCCAAAAGAAAAGCTGATTTTGAGGCTGCACTAAAAGATAAAAATGATGAGATTTACAAGCTTAAATGCCAAATCAAAGATGATAAAGCTAGGGAAGATGTACTTCTAGAGAAGTACAAAGACCTCAAGGAAACTCTTGCAACCACCCAAGTTGAGTGTGATCGATGGGTGCAATCATGCAAGGGTTTTGAAATGCTTCTTAGTAAGCATTCAGCTTCCAATGTGAAGTTTGACATTGGTTATAATCACACTGCTCCTCCCACAGATTTCACTTCAAGAGCAGAAGTTGAATCTGATGGGGAGAGCAATAACCAATCCGTCTCATCATGTGACCTACTATCCTCTGTATCAGCATCATCAGAGATAGATGTCAGCATTTACTCATGCCAAAACCAATCAGCTGATGCTACAACAGCTGATGGTTCAAATGCTGATTGACACATGACCAAACGGCTGATTAACTCAGGTGTTGTCACTAGAAGTACTGAAGGTACTAGAGAGCAAGTGACAACATCTGAAGTTCAAACCTCTAATACTGTTAGAACTAAAGAGAAGAAAACTAAAAGTAGGAAAGGTTTGAAGATAGCTAGAGAGGATACCAGGAAAGCAGGCACTAGGAAGAAAACTGCTAGTACTGATGACAAACAGCTGAAGAACAAGTCTTCAGCAGTTAAATCCTCTTCAGCTGATGATCAGCATAAGATGAAGAAAAAGCCATGTGAGATATGTGGTTTGTTCAATCATCTTACTGATGATTGTTGGTACAAAAGGGTTCCAAACTCAAACAGAAGGAGAAAATTACTGAGAGCATCAATAAAATGAAGAATGAGTTTGAAACCAAGTTTGTACTAGCAACATCCAAGCCTGAAATCCCTAAGCCCAAAGCTAAATCTAAAAAGAAGGTAGGGATTACTCAGGCAACAGCTGAGGTTGCTCAGAAAAAGATGGTACAACATAGGAACTCATCATCAGCAAACTCCAATGTGTCTGAAGAGCTGAAGGCTTTATCACAAAACAGACACAGTTGGTGATGATGGTTCAACAACTAGTGGGAAGAGTCAACCACTTAGATGCTCCTATGTTGAAACCACAGAAAAGGAAGTCCAAGCCAAAGGGTTCCTCTTCTGTACCATCTTCTTCACCTCAGGCTGTCACACATAACACACCTGTTAGTGCTGCACCTGCAGTTGAGAACAGACCCAAAGCCAAGCAGGTTTGGGTCTCCAAGACTAACTAACACATGGTTGTGTTTGCAGGGTTCTTCAACATGCCATAGAAGCATCTGGTATGTAGATAGTGGAGGATCCATGCACATGACAGGAAGCAGCTCTCTTCTTAATGACTACTCTCAAGGAAAGAAGGGATTTGTTTCTTTTGGCAATGATGCAAAGGGTTACATCATCGGAAAAGGCTTTGTTTCCAATGGGGAAATAAGGTTTGATGATGTTAACCATGTGGAGAATCTCAAGTACAATCTCTTGAGTGTCAGTCAAATGTGTGACAAAGGCCATGTTGCCCTTTTCACAAGCCAGAACTGCCGGATTCTGTCATCCAAAGTTCTGAGTTTGATTGACAAGGCATTGGATGAACACACTCTCCTGAAGGCCAACAGGACAGGAAGAGTGTATGCCTTAGATCTTTCCAAAAAGATGGATCTAAAAGGCCATCCTTGCCTATTCTCCAAGGCATCTCCTCAAGAGTCTACACTATGGCATAGAAGGCTGGGTCATGTTAATTTCAAGAACATGAATCAGCTTATAAGCCATGGTCTAGTAAGAGGATTGCCACAGAAGGAGTTCAAGTGTGAAGATGACTGCACTGCTTGCTTGAAAGGAAAACAACACAAAGTTTCATTCCCTTTAATAGAAGAACCAAAGTCCACTGCCTGCTTACAGCTTTTGCACATGGATCTCTTTGGTCCTGTGAGAGTGATGAGCATGGCAAAGAAGAAATACTGCCTGGTAATTGTGGATGATTACTCCAGGTTTGTATGGACTTTCTTCTTGCACTCCAAGGATGAAGCAGCCAAGACAATAATGAACTTTGTGTTACTAGTAGAAAAGCAGTATTCCCTACAGGTCAAGTGTGTGAGGAGTGACAATGAAACAGAGTTTAGAAACCACACACTTGATGACTTCTACCTGTCCAAGGGAATTAGAAGGCAGTTTAGCATTCCTAGAACTCCTGAGCAGAATGGAGTGGTGGAGAGAAAGAACAGGACTCTCATTGAAGCTGCAAGGTCTATGTTGGCTGACTCAGGGTTGCCACTGACCTTTTGGGCTGAAGCTGTCAATACAACTTGCTATGTACAGAATAGAGCTTTAGTGAATAAGAGGTTGATGAAGACTCCTTATGAAGTTCTTCATCATTTGGCCCCTCTTATTTCATTCTTTAGAGCCTTTGGGTGTCCATGTTTCATTCTCAACACTAGCAACCCACTCCATAAGTTTGCTAGTAAGGTGGATGCAGGGTATTTTGTTGGTTATTCATCAACTTGCAAGGCATACAGAGTCTTCAACTGTAGAACTAAGGGGTTAAAGAAACTCTGCATGTTAAGTTTAATGAATCTCCAAAGGACAAGATTCCACAAAACCCTATGGAGCTGTTTGATCTGGACATACTGCAATATGTTCCTTATCAACCTCCATCTGTTGAGCCTGTCAACAAATCTCCACCTGGTGATACTGATGATGATGTAGTCAGTACTCACCTTTCAGGATTAGTGACAACCTGCCTGAGATCACTGAACCTGATGCTCCTGTAGCCTCAGCAGCTCCATCCACTACAAATGCTGATGAGATTTCTGCTTGCTCTACTTCGTTTGAGCTGCCATCCTCTACATGGTTTCAGGAATCACCATCACCATCTGTGGCTGCTGATGGGTCTACAAACACTTGCACAGATATCATAGTCTATCAAGAGCTCAAGAATCACCCCACTTCACAAATCATTGGTGATATTCATGCTAGAGTTTCAACCAGGAATCAATTGTCCAACTTCTGCTTCTATGCTCTCTTCATCAGTCAGCAAGAGCCAAAGAACTATCATATTGCTTTAAGAGACAATGGATGGGTGGAAGCTATGCAGCTTGAGCTACTTCAATTCAAGAAACAGCAAGTGTGGGAGCTTGTTCCATTACCCAAAGGTAAGTGTGCTATAGGCACCAAGTGGGTATTCAGGAACAAAACAGATGAAAAGGGCCAAATTTTCAAGAACAAGGCCAGACTGGTTGTTCAAGGGTTTACACAGGAGGAAGGCATCGATTATGATGAGACCTTTGCACCTGTGGCTAGACTGGAAGCAATCAGGCTGTTCTTAGCTTATGCTGCCTTTCACAGTCTTAAGGTTTATCAAATGGATGTCAAAAGTTCCTTCCTATATGGGAAAATAAAAGAAGAAGTTTATGTGTGTCAACCACTAGGTTTTGAGGACAATAAACATCCTGATTGGGTGTACAAGCTTGATAAGGCTCTTTATGGGCTGAAGCAAGCACCTAGAGCTTGGTATGAGACACTCTCAACTTTTCTTCTAGAGAATAAGTTCACTAGAGGCACCATTGATAAAACCTTATTCATCAAGACTGTGGGACAACATAAGCTCCTTGTTCAGATTTATGTTGATGACATCATCTTTGTATCCTCTGATCCAAAGTTGTGTGATGAATTTACAAAGCTTATGAAGCTAAGATTTGAAATTAGTGCTATGGGAGAATTACAGTTCTTTCTAGGTTTGCAAATCAAACAACAGGATGATGGAATCTTCATCCATCAGTCCAAATATACCAAACACTTGTTGAATAAGTTTGATTTACAAACCTGTAAGCCCTGTTCTACTCCCATGAGCAGCATCACACAATTAGATGTAGATCAGAAAGGTAAAGCGGTTGATGAAACCCTTTACAGATGTATGATTGGGTCCTTGATGTACCTTACAGCTTCTAGACCAGACATCATGTTTTCAACATGTGCTTGTGCTAGATTTCAGGCTGCACCTAAAGAATCCCATTTGATTGCAGTCAAGAGGATCTTTAGATATCTGCAAGGTACCCAATCACTAGGACTTTGGTATTCAGCTGGGCATTCTTGCAAACTAGTTGCTTTCTCTGATAGTGACTATGCAGGATGCAAAGTCACCAGAAAATCCACTTCTGGTGGTTGCCAATTCCTAGGCAATTGTTTAGTTTCTTGGCAGAGTAAGAAACAAACATCAATTGCTACATCCACTGCTGAAGCTGAGTATATTGCTGCTGCAAGTTGTACCTCTCAAATACTCTGGCTTCAGAATCAACTTCTGGATTATGGCATTACTGAGACTAAGACTCCATTATTAATGGATAGTGCTTCAGCTCTTTGTATTGTTAAGAATCCAGTTCAGCACTCTAGGACCAAACATATTGAGATCAGACATCATTTTATCAGGGATTGCTATGAGAAAGGTCTGATTGATCCTAAGTTTGTGCCTAGTGCTGATGAGCTTGCAGACATTTTTACTAAGCCTTTAGATAGTGCCACATTCCAAAATTTGGTACTAAGGCTTGGTATGCTGCAGCTTGATTGATTTGACCTATGCTGATGCTCTTACTTCACATCTACCGATGAGCATTAGGTCAAATACAAGTACTGATGAGTAATTCAGTCTTCAGCTCTTTCACAACTACTGAAGACTAAAATAACTCAAAGTACTGTGTACATTATTTATTGAAAACAACTGATGTAGTGAGGTGGATTACAACTACTGATGTAGATTTTCAATAAATAAGTACTAAAGAACAAATTTTGCTCACAAGTACTGATGTGTAATCTTACACAAGTACTGAAGACAAAATTTGTTCACCAGCTCTGAATACTATTTCATCAGCACTTGTGAACATCTGATCACAAGAGCTGAAGGCAAATATTCTCAAGAGCTGAAGGGTCAATGAAACATCTGAAAGTCAGCCAAAGAGCTGATGAGTAAATGTGGAGACTAGTATGAAACAACTGATTTGACGGAAACAGCTGATGAGTAATTTCACATCAGCTGATACCAACAGCTGTTGTTTCATACCCAAACAACTGAAGGACAAAACCATGTCTTCAGTAGTTTCACAACTACTGATGACTAACACCAAGTGCTCAGCTGTTTACAACAACTGAAGCAATACCATGTCTTCAGTAGTTCACACTACTGATCTCAGTAGTTCACAACTACTGCAGGCTAACACCAAGTCTTCAGTTGTTCCAACGTCTAAAGAAGAATACTAGGTCATCAGTAGTTCATAACTACTGAAGACTGACAGTAACTCTTCAGACGTTTACAACATCTGAAGGACAAAACCAAGGTCTCAGTAGTTTCAACTACTGAAGACTAATACCAAGTCCTCAGATGTTACAACCACTGAAGGTTAAAAACCACGTCATCAGTTGTTACAACAACTGATAACTAACACCAAACCTTCAGTAGTTTTCTTTCAACCTTTGCCCTACCCTATAAATACCCCACCTTCAGAGCATTTACTCCTCACTTGACCTAATCTTTCAAAACCTCTAAAATTCCCATACACCATTAATGGCGACCATGCAACTGAAACCTCGACACAACTGTGTCGCTCATCTCACCAAATCGCCATTATGGCCTAAGTTTCACCAAGCCGTCGATCTCATGAACGACTCACCCTACACAACGGCTTTTCTCTTGAACCCCACTATATACCCCGACTCCTTGACGGAGTTTTGGACAAACATAACCGTCCAAACCGGAGAGCAGGATGGCGAGGTCTCTCTCCGGTCCTCCGTCAACAACCACCCGTGGTTATCACTCCAGCTGCTCTACGCCAAACCCTAAGCTGGAGGATGCCACCTACCCTACCTCCTACCCTAAAGGTGCCCTGGATCTCTCATTCACATCCAACGACTACCAGGGTAACCTATCCGCCTCCAACTTGTTGAAGAAACACTTTCTAGATCCTCAATGACTGATCTTCCACATGGTGAACGTTTGTCTGGCTCCCAAAACCTCTTCGTGGGACCAGATGTCCACAAGGTGGCAACAGGTATTGTTTTCTATCTTTGAGAACCAACCTCTGAACCTAACTGATATTATATTTTTGGAACTTAAAGACATGGCCACAAAACCACTTTCAAACCGTTGGATTTTGTATCCACGGTTCATCATGGCCATGATAGAAAACCAGCTTCAGGCTGAGGGACTAGTTGGCACTGGGGTCCCTGCCATGGCTGTTTTAGCCGAGGTATACTCCAGGCACAACTCTGACCACACTTTGAAACAGGCTGGCCGGCTGCGAAATGCCACGCAGCAGGAACCCACAGCCTCCACCTCCAAATCAAAAGTCCCCACCAAGCCAAAAGCCAAAAGAAGCCCAAAAAGGCTACTCAGGGAGATAAGTCCCCTGAGGATGCCCCTACAACACAAACGCAGGATGTGCCTGCTGGTTCGATTCTCCCAGCAGGTACCACGACTCCACCCACAACAACCGCACAGGCTTCCTCTCAACAGGAGCCTGATGCACCCAACATTGGGGCAACCACATTACTGGGGTCTTTCTCACTTGAGAAGACTGCCATTGAAGAGCACAGTCCTCCCCCTGTGCACCCTGCTTCGAGCCCATCTACTGATGAGACCGCCCCACAAAGCCCAACATTGGCAATAGCTAAAGTGCTGACCCATCTGAGCACTCCACCCTCTCCCCAGAAACCTATTACACCTGGGGAGACTCCAACCGAAGAGGGGGTGGATACAAGTGCCGGTGGGAGCCCACAGCACAGAGAATCAGTCCATCTCCCAGTGTGGCTAGGGAGATAGGACAATCTGGTGAGGCTGCCACTTCCCCTGCATCAACATCTGAGAAGGGTGAAGCTGGTAACATCACTAAGACCTCACCAGAGGCAACTGCCGATGATGGATCCAATCCGGAGGCTGGAAGTCCCCAGTACCATGAACAAGGGGCACATGCTACTACTGAGCCACACTCAGGGCATGTACATCCTGACATTGTCAGGAGGTCAGGTGATTCAGCTCATGCTGATGATGACTTGAGCTTCTTCTACGATGTAGTAGCTCAAAATACTATCTTAGAGGATGAGATAAGCAGACTCAAAGAGCTGCTGTTGGTCCATTGGTGATCGATTTCAGTGCTAATGAATGATAAACACAGAGATATCCCACAAATATTGAGACAACAGAGCAAAACACAGAAATGAGTTTCAAATATAACCATATTATCCAAACTCAATCAATATTAGCAAATAAGGCTCAAAGATGTGAAAAACAAATGCAATTCCAGCCCAAACGAGCTATGAACACAGTAATGCAAAAGTATATTTCGATTAGGTTTGGCAAAACTTGCTGCCAAAGATACATCAGCTGCATATATATAAACAGACGCAAATTCGCTGGTAGATTCGCTAAAGCGAATCTACCCTGACCAACGGGTAAGTTCACCCGGCGAGCAACAGATTCGCCGGGTGACCTTCTTCAGCTGACTACTAGCGAATCTACAGATTCGCTAGTAGATTCGCTGGGTCAGAGCGAAACTAAACTATTAATTACTTAAGTCAAAATCATCTAACATTTGTCCTATTACATCCAAAATGACAGAAACTAAACTAAACTAGGTGAGTCCAACCTATCTATATCATCAATACTCCCCCTAGGTTGGACCTCACCTAAAGAGGGTCTTCTCAATCAGCTCCATCCAAATCAACTTCGGCTTCAAAATTCTCCACGAAGCTCCTGCCCTTAACTCAAACCCGGCCAATGGATTGGTAACATCTTCAGATCCTGCCTCATCAGATTCAACATCAACAACAAAGTTCTTAGCAAACCCAGCCTCACTTATGTCTGGAACTGGTGAGTCCTCAACTACAACTTTCTCTTGATCTTGCATGCTTTGATCCTTAGTTTTATCTCCAGACCCACTTGCCTCATCTATCACCTTCTTGTCAAACCTCTTTGAAATTGATTGATCCAGTTTTTTACTCAAGTCATCCACATCCATTCTTGTTTCGTCCGCTTGAACTATTTTTCTTGTCAGCTCCCGGACTTCAGCTCTTAGTCCCCTAGCCTTGTTGGCTACTCTCATGAAGAGGCTCGCTTCTTTCAACGTATCAGCTCCAGCACCAACTTTTATGTGATTCTCACATAGAATCACCAAATCTTCATCACAGAACGAAAATACCTCCATTGGATCAAACAATCTGATCTCCGCTCCCCCTTTTACTCTAATCACTGCTTCCTCAGTGTTGTTATCATAGAACCATTTTTCAAATGCTTGCAGTCTCGGGGGAAGAGGATTAGGTATTCTAATACGATCCACAGTCTTAGCCGGTTTTAGTTTAAGTACAATCTTTCCTTTTCCGGTCACCCAGTCGACATCCTTTTTCGACCTCTTTCTCTCCATTTTCATGAAACCAAAAGCTTGGAAGTTATCAGTTAAACCCTTTTTGATTTCCATTTCCAACAGCTTGGCTCGTTCACTCTGTTCTGCTCCAATCAAAGGAATCTCAGCCAACCTTCTCAAATCCCATCTTGGGAGGGTTTTAAAGGCTTTTCTTTTATGAACGTAAGATATCCCCCTCCCCTTCTCTTGATCATAAACAATTTCAGCTCAGAGTTGTATTTCCAGCTGAAAATCTTCTTATCGCTCTCCTTTCTGGTGGGGTTTTTTATGTTCTGGAACAGTGGAGTTATTTCTTCAGCCTCCTTTTCTTTAACAAACCACTCAGATTGATCTAACTCCACCGCTCCGGTTTCAGCTGACCCAGTATCAGTCACATAGGTCACTGGACGTTCATCCACCTCATAGAACTCCGGTTCCGAGCTGTAATCTACTAACTGCTCCTCAATTTCCTCTTCTTCATCCACCAGCTTCATCTCCGCTTGTTTTCCTTTCTCCAATCGTTGTTTCTCTCCCACAATCTCCTCGCCTGTCAAATCCTTCTCAATATCAAGTCCCAAATCATCAAAATCTTCATTCACAACCTCCACATCATCATCCTCACCCTGTTCTCCTTCAGCATCAACAGGTTCATCATTTTTATCTTTCTCTCCACTCGATCCTGCAGCGTTACTAGTACCAGCTGCTGAGCTTGGGCCCTCTCCTGCCACAGAGAATCTCCCCACCTTCAGAAATGTGTATTTTGAGGTATCGGTGAGGTCATGTAGTTCCTGTTCAGATCTAACACCTGGCAGGCCAGCCGCTTCTTTCAGAGAGTTTACTTCCTTGAACAGTGTCTTGATCAGTTCTTGTTGATCAAGCACCATCTTTGTCAAACCTTCAATCAAATTATCCTTCGATTTCTCCCTCAACTCTTGATTTATCAATTTGGTTTTCATCATACTCAGCTCATTTGCCACAGAAGCACTAACATTTCTAATCACATCTTGGTCAAGCTCAGATCTTGCATCTTTTCTTGGAGGATTTTCTGTGAAGGCCTGATGTTTGTGTTTCGTTCTCCTCTCCGATGCTTCGGTGTGACTACTTTCTTCGGTCCTCTTAGTTCTTCTCTCCTTCTCAACTCGCATTTCATGCATTGCTTGATCAATTTCATCCTCAAAGTCATACTCCTTTTCTTTGGCATATCTTTTTCTCTTTTTAATTACTTCTTCTTGTTTTTTCCCTGTTCTCTGCAGATCTCTTTTCTCTGCTTCTATCACCTTCTTTATGTATTCCCATCTCTCAGCAGAATACATATTTTCCCATAAGTAGGTGATTTTCCCACTGAAATCATGCCTTGCAGAGGAACAGTCTGCAAATATTCTAGAGCTCATCGGGGTTAGCCTTTTGATTTCTCCGTGTTTGGAGATGTTTGGAACCAAATCATCAATTAACATCTGAACAAATCTTGGATACAAAAGCCATTTCTCTTTCTTTAGAGCCATTATATTGTCACACATGCACTCAAAGATTAGACTTGCTATATTTGCCTTTTGGCCTCTGCAAGATATCACCATTGCTTTGGCCCATCTAAGGTTAAGACCGTCTGATCCTCCTTTTCGATCATCTAAGCACATGATGAAGATATGAGCAATGTATCTCCATTCTTTTGACAGCATGGATTTCTTTATCTCTTTCTTTGACCCAAAAGATGGTCCCTCATAACCCATGCTTCTGAATCCCTCCAAGACTTGATCTTCAGAAAGCTCGACCTCGTCTCCCTGATCTCCTTCCAGACGAAGCACTCTAGCTATGATCTCTTCAGTGATGGCTATATCATTTCCTTCTATCCTCGCTCGAATACAATGAGGATTAGCTTTAACATCCAACTTAGCTGATCTCCAGAAATCTTGGATGTGCAAAATATAAATGGATGGTGAGTGAGTGATAGCATAAAAAATCGGAGATTGCTTCAGCCACTTTATGCAGTCTCTGAACCCTGCAGCTTTGGGATTGTCTTCATCCAAGATAGCTACTGTGTTGTTCTTCTCATCAAACTTTAAATTAGCCATGGTTGCTGAAAAACAAATTAGAAAAGTCTAAGTATACAAAATAATAAATGTGTGAGAATATGAGAATATGTGAAAGCAAAAACAACAGAATTAAATTAAATTCGCTCAATTGAATCTATAAATTCGCTAAGGTGAATCTATAAATTCGCTAACGTGAATCTATAGATTCGCTCACATCATATGAACTTTCGTTCAAATTCGCTCGACCTTAGTTAATTTACAGAGGCGATTATATAAATTCGCTGAAATTCAATTGACTTTTAGCTTAATTTTGTTGGAAAAACATTAAGTTCGCTGCGGCGAAGTTGTTGGGTGAATTTACAAATTCGCTGAGTTCAAGTGAACTTTCGTTCAGATTCGCTGAAGATCCGCAAGTTCGCTGGACGAGTTCCACGAACCCTAACCCAGTCGAAGCTGCCAGATCCCACAATGCGAAGTGAAATACACCGATTAAATGCTTCATCGATGTTCGCGACACCTACCTAAAGCTTATCTAACGTGCAGATCCAACGGAAATCGAAACTAAAAGAAAAACTCTGAAATTTCGCTCAATGAACTGATATTTTGTTTTTAGGGTTACTGTGAAGAATTTCGCCTTCACTGTGACTTTATAAGACGTAGATTCGCTGTAACGAATCTATAGATTCGCCTGGTAAACTCAACACGTTGGCTTGACCATGCAGCTGGTCGAGCTTACTGGCGAAGCTATAGGTTCGCTGTAGCGAATCTTAATTTCGCCCATTTCAAAAACAAATTTTAAAATAAGATAAAATTAAAGAAATATTAAAATAAAATAAAATAAAATAAAAAATGAAAAACAAAATATCATAAAATTGAAATTTTGCCTTTTGAATACCTTATTGCCCCACGATAAAATAAAACTTTACGTAAAAATAAAAATAAATTTAGAAATAAAATAAAATAAGAAAAATAAAAGAGATTAGAATAAAAATTGAAGTTAAACGGTTTAAGAATATAATATCATCTTTTTCTCGAAGTTTTTCAGAGAGACATGACTTAGCGAGATTGCTGATATGTTTGTCCTCTTAAACCCATTCCCTGTTCTTTTCAACTTGTGATCTGCAACTGTTTATCATGTTCTGAATTTTCTTAGTAACTCAGCAACTTGGTCCCCACTGATATTTGGTAAAGAATTCGTCTCGACATCAAGGTTTATCGAGCATAATTATTGATTTTTGCCTGCTCATTATACTGAATCTACTTAATGCAAACACAATGACTGACACATACACATATGAGACACTATTATATACAGATGCAAACACACATAAATGCAAGATATATACTCCTGAGATTTAAACTCAACCTTTGACTGATTGACGAGAGCTTCAGGTCAATGCTTTCGCATAGCAGAGAAGATCGTCTAGGCGTGTTGATGAGAGCTTCAGGTCAATGCTTTCGCATAGCAGAGAAGATCATCACTCCAGGTCAATGCTTTCGCATAGCAGAGGAGACAAACACACATCTTTTCTTATGTAAAGAACGAAAGTATATATAGTAATGGGCTATTTGAGATCATTTAATGTTTAACTTAGAGGGCGTTATCACCAAGTCACCATCCCGGTGGGAAACACCATAAGCTTCGCATCAATAATCTACTCCTAAATGTAATGAAAGTATGTACAGTAATAGGCTATTTAGGATTATTTAATGTTTGACTTAGAGGGCATTATCACCGAGTCACCATCCCGGTGAGAAACACCATAAGCTTTGCATTAAAAATCTGATCCTAATAGTAAACACAGTACATGAGCAAGATGATAATCAGCAACTCTCAACCAAGTTTTAGAAAAGACTTATATCTTTGTGCAGACCAAAGTATCATGAGGATAATCCTTATTACTGAGTTATGATCTTTAATTTGGCTGCATGATCACTTGTTTACTTCGTTTTGGGATGAGTCTATCATGCATATCCCAGCGTAAGATGCTCCCCTCTTTCTTACTTCATTTTCTTGAATTTCTGAGAGAATAAAAATTAAAACTTATTATTAGCATAAATCTCCCCCAAAATTTTTATTCAAGGGCTTACTTAATAGAAAATTTCTTAATAACGAAAGAAAAAAGGAAAATTAAAAAAAATTATATATGGGACACCAGGATTCTCTAAGCAGACAACGACCAAGACCATAAGGAAAATATGTACATATTTACATTTCAAACATTTATTTGACGCGGAAAAAGTTTCAGAAGGATATTAATCCTAGCATTGAGATCAGTTCATAAAAACGTGGTTTATCAAATGTTTTAGTGAAAAGATCTGCTTTCTGCTTCCTAGTTTCAATAGGAATAATATCAATGAACCCCTTTTCCTGAGCATCACGAATGGCATGAATTCTTGTTTCGATGTGCTTGGTTCTAGTGTGATGAATTGGATTCTTGGCAATTCCAACAGCAGCTTCATTGTCACAGAAGATTGGAGTGTGAAGGAAGTTGATGCCATAATCCATCATTTGGTGTTGAATCCAGAGCACTTGGCAACAGCAACTTGATGCAGCAATATATTCAGCTTCTCCTGTGGATAAGGACACTGTTGTTTGTTTTTTGCTTTGCCATGAAACAAGACAGTCACCCAGATATTGACATCCACCGGTGACCGACTTTCTGTTAATCCGGCAACCACCATGATCACTATCAGAAAAGCATGTAAATCAAAGTTCCCACCTTTTGGATACCATAGTCCCAAACGAGAGGAACCCTTAAGATAACGAAAAATGCGTTTAACTGCGAGCTCATGTGATTCTTTGGGATTGGCTTGATAACGAGCACAGTAGCACACAGCAAATGTGATATCTGGACGGCTTGCAGTCAGATACATGAGAGATCCGATCATCGAGCGATATCGATGAGCATCCACGGATTTCCCATTATCATCGGGGGACAAGCATGTCTGAGCAGTAAAGGGAGTAAGTTCTGGCTTTGAATCATCCATGCCGAACTTTGTTATGATTTCCTTGATGTACTTCTCTTGATGAATAAGAATACCTTCCGGTTTCTGTTCCACCTGCAATCCTAAGAAGAAACACATCTCCCCCATCATGCTCATTTCAAAGCGATCCTTCATCACTTCTTCAAAATCTTTACACAGCTTCTCATTCGTTGATCCAAAGATAATGTCGTCTACATATACCTGAACAATCAGCATCTCACCATCAACCTCCTTCTTAAAGAGTGTCATATCTATAGTCCCACGAGAGAAGCCCTTGCTGAGGAGATACTGCGTCAAGGTCTCATACCAGATTCGGGGAGCTTGATGCAACCCATACAAAGATTTGTCTAGCTTGTACACTTTATCTGGGAAATCTGGATCCTCGAAACCCGGTGGCTGACATACATATATCTCCTCATCAATGTTTCCATATAGAAATGCACACTTCACATCCATCTGAAAAACTTTAAAGTTCTTGTGAGCTGCATGTGCAAGGAAAATTCTGATGGCTTCGATTCGAGCAACTGGAGCAAACACTTCAGTGTAGTCTATCCCCTCCTCCTGAGCAAATCCTTGAACAACCAATCGTGCTTTATTTCTAATAACGACACCACGATCATCTGGCTTATTCCGAAAAACCCACTTGGTACCAATGGGACATTTGTTTGGGGGAAGATCAACTAACTCCCAAACTCTCAACTTTCTAAACTGTTGTAACTCAGATTGCATAGAGTCCACCCAGCTTGGGTCTTCAAGTGCTTGCTTGTAATTCTTTGGAACAATCTGAGATAGAAAGGCTGTATAAAGGCACTCATTTATCAATCCACTTTGACTCCGAGTCCTCACTCCGTCTGTGATAGATCCAATGATGTAGTCATGAGGGTGATCTTTTAAGGTTTTAAATTTGTGTTAAGCAATGAAGGGTTATGTTGTGATGTCGATGTGGAAGAGGATGGTGTGCAGTAGAAGATGAATTTGTGGGAGTTGGATCGATAGGAGGATGTTGAATGGATGAAGCGGTGGGTGGAATGGTAGATGAGCTTGTAGGATTAGATAAAGATGGTTGAGATGAAGAATCAGGTGATGGAAGTGGTGACAAAGGTGGTGAAGATGGGATATCAAATGAAGTTGGATGTAATGAGGTGGTTGCAGACGGTCGCAGTTGTGGTGGAGTCAGATTCACGGGCGAGTGAGGAATAACGTCATCATCATCGGGAATTGGCAAATTAAATGACTTAAAGACAGTGGTAGAATCATAAAACCATGCAGGCTCACTTCCAATGCTTGTTGAGTTTGATTCTTGCCAGTCGACATAGTAGGACTCTTGCACAATCCGCGATCGTTTATTATACACACGATACGCCTTTTGTGTTTCTGAGTACCCAACAAAGAAACATTCATCAGAGACCGCACCAAACTTCGTTTTCTGGTCTTGGGTATTTAACAGAGTACAAGAGCAACCGAAAGGGCGCAGAAAATCAATAAGAGGCTTAATTCCTCGGAACAACTGGTATGATGTCTTCATTTTGCTCTTGACAATCAATACCCGGTTAAGTACATAAGCTGCACAATTAACTGCCTCTGCCCAAAAGATAATCGGAAGCTTTGACTCGATCAACATTGTTCTAGCTGCTTCAATTAAAGTTCTGTTTTTACGTTCAGCAACACCGTTTTGTTGAGGTGTTCTGGCAGCACTGAACTGTCTGAGAATACCCCTTTGTTCACAAAATGAATTGAAGATGTGGTTTCTGAACTCAGTGCCATTGTCACTCCTGATGGCTTGAATTTTTCTCTTTCCAAGAACCTCAATCAGTGGGATCAGCTTCATCAATTCCTCAGCGGTCTCACTTTTGTTAGACAAAAATCTCACCCAAGAGTACCTGGAATAATCATCTGTCACAACAAGACAATAAGATTTCTTAGCAATTGATTTAACACTGATAGGGCCAAACAGGTCAATATGTAACAATTCGAGGGGATGCTCAATTGAGTTTTGAAATTTAAGTTTATGTGGCTTCTTATGTTGTTTTCCTTTTGCACAAGCCATACATTTTTCTACCACAGAATAGTCTTTCAGTGGTAGTCCCCTGACTAAATTGTTCTTAACTAACTTGTTTATCAATTTAAAATTGATATGCCCTAATCTTTTATGCCACTGAAAAGATTCATGGGAAGAAGCTTTTGATAAAAGACAGGTCACGGTGGAAGATGATTCTTTCGATTCCATATTTAACAAGTAGGTATCATTTCTCCTTGGAGCTCGCATGATCACCATCTCTTCAGGGATAGAGAACTCTGGTTTCAAGAACAGACATTCATTTGCAAGGAACATCACGGGAATATCTTTATCACAGATCTGTGATACACTAAGAAGATTGAATGCCAATTCTGGAACATAGTTTACTTTCTCCAAAGTCAGGAAACCATTTGAGACATCTCCTTGACCAATCATCTTACCACCCTTCTTGTCTCCAGCAAAAGCAACATATCCACCATCAATTATTCTAAAATTTGTCAGCAGATCCTTCAATCCAGTCATATGGCGGGAACATCCACTATCTACATGCCAATAACTATTTACAGCGGCCTCTGAATGTTCCTGTCATAAAAAAATTGGTTAGACTTTTGAAATTGGGACCCAAGTCTTAGTGTACTTAGGTTTTGGAGGAACAGATTTTCTACAAAAGAAACCATTTACAAAAGCTGTCAATCTAGTTCCAAAAGAGTTATTCTGTTTATTAAAACCACCTGACATATGACATTGCTTAATTAAATGATCTTCCTTTCCACATCTAAAACAATGGGATCTCAGCCTTGTTTTGGAACAATTTGAGGAAGGAACTCTATCGACAGATATCACGTCATCACATTCAGACAATCTTGAATCTGAATCACTGTTCGAGTCATATGATTCGTTTGACTTCTCTGTCATAACTTTCTCTTTAACTGGTTTTTGTTCACTTTATCTTTGTTATCTTCAGAGGAAGAAGACGTTTCTATACCTTTTGGTTTAGAAATCTTTATTGGTGTAAAAGATGGGATTGGATGAGAGAAGAATTTGTTAAAGCAATTAATTTTTGTTTCACTTTCAGAGACATGACCTGAAAGTTGAGCTGCATCATTCATACACACATTAACATTAACTGTAGAATTTAAGACATTTAAATCATCACGAGTGTTTGAAACAGAACATCCTAAGTTACTATTACATTTCCCAGAGTTTGAATCCAAAATAGTTCCACCAGACACAAAATGATTACTTAAACTAATGTCTACAAATGACTTCTTGGAATTAAAATCATTAATACTAGAGCTCCCGAGACCAACACTGCCACCATAATCATATCCTTCTCGCAATTCCTTAGAATTATCTCCTTCTAAACCTGCAACAGAGCTGTTAGTATCATTCTGTATAATCTCTTGTATCAACTCATTTGATGGATGAGGAGTGGGCATAGGAGAATAACAGAAAGTACTAGGTGGAGGATATACCAATGCATTATTTTCATTACCCAAACCGGTCTTTATCCTTGCCCCCCTTTGTTTTTTGCATAATTCCTCCTTTTCATGCTCGAAAGAGACCACTGTTCTAATTTATTTTTAAGTTTTCTAACTTCAAATTCAGCAAGTGTGACTTGTTCAGTTAAATAGTTAACCTCACAGTTCTTTTCCAAAAGTGTCCTTTTTAAATGTTCATTTTCTTTCAAGGCTTCTCTTAATTTAACAAAATACTTTGACTCATTTTGTTTAAGCTCTTTATTGGTTTTCTTTAATTCATTTTCATTCATTATAAGCAACCTATTAGCTTTATATATACCAATTAAACGAATTTTGCATGCAGAGGAACACATATCTTCAACAATTTCATAAGGAAGACCCATTACCAGTTTTTCTGCTGCAAGAGCACGATCACATTGGCAATAAGGAGTGTTCCTCTTGTACTCCTCCACAGCTTCTCTCTTTGCATCTTCAATTCTTGATTTCATTTTCAGCTCCTCGTTTTCACCAGCTTCCATATCAGCAGATTCACAAAACAGTTTAACCTCTTCCTTAACAGTTTCACATACTAAGCCAGTTTGAACAATCTCTTCTTGCACCACAGCTTTCTGAACCACACCTACACATTCCTTAACCTTTTGAATGACTTCAGACCCAATAGATTCACCATTGCTATCAGCTTCACCATAGAACTCCTTGAAAGGATCAAAACTATTAATGTCCCCATCATCAAGAGCATGTTCCTCCACTATCTCAGCAATTAGAGCATGGTTGATTTCCTCCTTTGATTCTTCAATTTCTGCACTCCAATCAAAGTTGGTCAACAGAGCAGTTTCTTTCTTAGGCTTAGCTTCTTCAACTTTATCTATGACGGGGATGGTTCTTGAGTTTCCAGAATTAACAGGTTCAGTGACAATGGGAGAAGGGCACTCTCTTTTGAAATGACCAAGCTGCTTACAATTGAAGCATCTGAGCTTAGACTTGTCATATCCTAGAGCATTGTTCTGACTCTGGTTTCCAAAATTTTCTTCCAGTTCTTTCCATGAACCTCCTGGCGCGAAGAGTAAGCATGGCCATTTGCCACTGAATGTCGGTTTCTTCAAGGTCATCAGGATCAACCTGATACATATCTTCCACTGTCATACCACGACCTTTCAATTCTCCAGCCACTAAAGCTTCATAACTGTGCACAAATAACCCAAACAGTGCCATAGTATCGTGTGGAATTTGGGTACAAGCTAAGGCATTTGAATTTGACCCAGCATCCTTACAACCACTTCCTGAGTTAACAATTTTACCATACCCAGAGTTAACAAAGCCATTATTTCCAGATGTACTCCCACACGCTGCACCATAATAGTTAGAGTTTGCAGCGGATGAAATCAATGCAGCGTTTTGAGGAGGGATATTGGGAGACATCATGGTTTGGTTATACTCTCTTCTCTTTACATCAAGATCAAATGACTTTAACTTGTTGATTACATCCATCAACTTGTAATCAGCAAAATTTCTTTCTTGTTAAGTAGTTTGATTTGCAGACTCACTGAGCAGGAAGAGAGTCTAACAATTTACTCACTTGCTCATGATTTCCAAGCTGTTCATCATACTTCTTCAGGTTGCTGAAACTGATAGAAAACGGTTTGTTATATCAGTAAGTGTTTCATGCTTATATCCCACGAATGAGTTAAACTCCTTCTGAGCCTGAGCTTTCTTGTCTTTTCTTCAGATCTTCGTTCCCGTCATAAAATTCACATAAGGCATCATACAATGCCTTAGCTGTAGTGTGCTCAGCAAATCTGTTATAAATATCCTGATGTAGCACAGAATCAAAGCTCCAAGAGCTTTCTTGTCGCGATCGAGCAACTTAATGTCAATCTCAGTATAAGTGCTAGGATCCTGGTTTGGTGAAGTGACAGATCCGACAGTTGTTGTTGGTAGGTGAGGTCCGTTAGTAATCGATTCCCACTGACCATGATCAGTGTAGAAGAAGAAAGCTTTCAAGCACCGTTTCCAATCCTCAAAATTCTCTCCGTTGACAAGCCTAGGTGGCCTGTTGGTTGAACACACTCCATATCAGCCAGATTCACACTTGAAGTAGACATGATGGATCAGAAATTTAGATTCGCAAAAAAAATAAATTCGCTGGCAAGTTCGCCTGTAATTCGCTAGACAAACCAACAGCAGATTCGCTCGAATCAGTGCTATTACAGCTCTAGTTCGCTGAACAAGTTCGCAGAACTAGTAGAACTTTCGTTCTAGTGGTAAATTCGACTGTATCTTCGCTTGAGAATAAGGTAACAGAGGTGAACTTTCGTTCAATAAATGCAGATTCGCTGAAAACTCAGAGAAAATTAGATTCGCTGGGGGAGTAACAAATTCGCCCGATGAACACTAAGTTCGCCCGATGAACAAACAGCACTTTTCGGTCTGAAAATCACTCTAAACTCATTCAAATCGCTATGAATTAGTGATTGAATGATTGGGATGTCTCCTTACTACTTGAGTAATGGTTTTTCTACGAATTTTATTAGTAAAACACACTTTGATGATGCAAATCGAATGAAACAGTGACTTTTCTTCAAAAACACTTCAAAACCCCAAAAACTCAACAAATCAAGAGCACAATGGCTCTGATACCATATTGTTGGTCCATTGGTGATCGATTTCAGTGCTAATGAATGATAAACACAGAGATATCCCACAAATATTGAGACAACAGAGCAAAAACACAGAAATGAGTTTCAAAATATAACCATATTATCCAAACTCAATCAATATTAGCAAATAAGGCTCAAAGATGTGAAAAACAAATGCAATTCCAGCCCAAACGAGCTATGAACACAGTAATGCAAAAGTATATTTCGATTAGGTTTGGCAAAACTTGCTGCCAAAGATACATCAGCTGCATATATATAAACAGACGCAAATTCGCTGGTAGATTCGCTAAAGCGAATCTACCCTGACCAACGGGTAAGTTCACCCGGCGAGCAACAGATTCGCCGGGTGACCTTCTTCAGCTGACTACTAGCGAATCTACAGATTCGCTAGTAGATTCGCTGGGTCAGAGCGAAACTAAACTATTAATTACTTAAGTCAAAATCATCTAACATTTGTCCTATTACATCCAAAATGACAGAAACTAAACTAAACTAGGTGAGTCCAACCTATCTATA